>JACXGJ010004660.1:27849-44009 GCA_016801105.1 Esox niger
GAGAGAGAGAGAGAGAGAGAGAGAGAGAGAAGGCAGAGGAATCTTTTCTACAAACATCACAACCACCCCTTAAACACACAAACACAAACACACTACAGATTAACACATCCTGGTGTCATCATCTCAAAGAATCTTGGGTAATCATGTTAATTAGGACATAATGAGATGCATACGGCCCTTCTCATTACAGACCAGCTATGTTGTCCCCTTTTAACAAATGCTAATTTACCCCCTCCCCCAACACATATGCTGACACACACACACACACACACACACACACACACACACACACACACACACACACACACACACACACACACACACACTGTTCTCTCGTTCACCATCAACACAAACGTTTCCCATGTGTTTACAGAGACATGTGCTCTCACTGATGTTTAATGTGCTTTACATACAAATGAAACCACACTTCTGGAATACCGGGTGGCTAATTCATGATATTCACCAGACATGTTCAATCTCTGTTGGTGTGTGTTCTTTATGAGTAACAATGGCTTCCAGAAACGCCATTATTATCGAACTGTTGTTTAGCAAAGAAAAGTAACTTGCAACCGTGCCACGTGAGAGGTATTTCGAACTACAGATAGTGGACTCTGAAGTGACCGAAAGACACTGGGAAGTTTGGGAGATCTCAAAGCAATCGTTTTGTAAAATCTTAGTGAAGTGTAGAATTGTATAAAAATAATTGTAGAAAATTATCTATCATCAATTACTTTTTTCCCCCATCATTCTGATACATTGCCAGGTCTTCTACTCATGGACATGATAAACGGATGAATACTAGTTTTGATGATTTTAAATATAAAGCTGTATCTCTCAACTGAGAAAAAATACTTTTCAATATGGCATCAACACACCTAGTTACAATGTTTTAATGTGTTTATCTAACAAAACACAAAATTAACCTCCTGTACACATTGGAAACAAATCGTTCTGTTTCAACCATTATTTTGAATCGACCAGAGTCGTTATTCGTTTTTCCAAAGTGACTCATTCATTTAGTCATTAATTTGATCTGCTGGCCGCTATTAAATATAGAGCAGAATGAACCATTCACTGCAGTGGGGCCTAAATCAGTCAAACAGACAATTTTTCTTGAGTGTTGAACAAATCTAGTTGGGAGCAAAAGTTAACTTCTCACAGATATGATCCAAAAATAAAGTATTTATACAGTATTTGTTCTTTGATTAATCTTTAGAAATGATACATTCATGAGAATGCATGTTTGTGAGGCCACCAGTGTCTGCCTTCTTTCTTTGACAGCAGTAAACAGTTCCCTATAGACAAGTTGGTATAGTACATGTTAAATTGTCCAGGTAAGTTTGAAACGAGAACTATACTGGAGTTGACTACTGACCCAGTAGTCAATTTGTCTCAGTAGTTGCCCCAGAGTGCAGCATAAGAAACAAACAAGGCATTTTGTAAAATGTTGTGTTTCTCTGATATACACATATATTTAGAGAGAATGACAGAGTGAAAAATTGTGATTCAAATATAAAATAATAAAATACGTGACATGGCACAGGTGTCTTCATTCCTTCAAGTCTGTTTATTTGTGAGGTGTATAATTTTGCTTAAAACTAGTTTTGATTAAACCTCCACATTAAGAAGTTTCAAAACACATTCTGTATTTCCAGATGAGTGCTTGGGCAAAAGACCGTCTCCGAGGCAGCACAGAGAAGAAAAGGACATGTTAATAGCTGATAATTGATCACAGTGGGCAATAATTAGATCTATTATTGGATGAATTTAATGTTTTTAACGGCATAGCTTTGTATACAGCTTTGTAGAACCAAAACGCAGTTTACCCAACTGGCCTTTGCATACGTTGGAACTCATCAACTCATCATTTGGACCTGCTTTTGTAGTTTGTGAACTATATTGTGCAAATTACTTCGGAGGCAATCAAGTTGTTCACAAGGACAGCCAGCCAGATTTGGAGCTTTTATTTTCACATTTGCCACTCTAATCATTAAACCCCACCCACCCCCAGTTTGGGAAACATGTAGCTAAACACAGTTACACTAAACACAATTACACTGAGCACAATTACAAGACTGACCACTGATTGCTCTGGGATGTCACAATGGCATTACGACATCACTCCTGCCATTGTGATGTCATGGGCATTCTGTGGGAGCCTGTTGGACAGTTTTTTTGTGTCGCAGTGCACACGGACTGGATTGGTAGCGAGGAGGTGATTACACTGACCACAGCCACACACAGCCAACACACCTGCCCGGCCAAGATCCTTTAAGTCCTAAATGAGTGTTTTTCACCCTTGCCTGCCGAGTCACAGTGATGTTGCAGTAAGACAACAACACGGCACTGACTGCGAACATTCAAACCGCTTAGAAAATGGCCTGAAATTAAAGTGAGTTAACTTATTAACTTAACATAACATAAAAAATTATACAATCAAGCATAAAAAACACAAATAATTTATTTTATCAAATAGTGGAACTCAGCAATCCGTGTTTATGTGTATGTGTGTGTGTGTGTATAACTACATTTATTTACTGGAATGCAGTAATGGTCTAATGATTAAACTAAGATAATATTTGCACTCCCCCACTACTGTAAGTTTCTCTGGATACAAGCATCTGCCAAATTAACAAAGTGCACGTTATATTTTGAGACTTTTGCTGCAGATGTGCCTTGTGGCGGCATTTACATCACCTTTTAAACAAGCCCATTTCAGAGGCCGCGTCTACAAACAACAGTGTTGGTGTGTCTGGTGGAGACACTTGGCCAGAAAATACCAGCCCCTGTTGTCATGACGTTACAGCCTTGGGCGTTGGGGCAGACATTTACAACGGGTATTTGGGAGCCTCAGCCACACTCAAAGACTGACAGTGTGTGACCTTCAGATTGCAGGCCGGTCTGACATCAAGGCTAAACAACTAGCGCCGTATCGCTACTCGGCGTCAACGGTCGCGGCCGGCCGCGAGGCGGGAGGAGCTGCTTCCTGTAACCAAGACGTGCCTAGAGATTCATGACCTTTATACCACATAAATACCGTCATGTCTGAAAACTTTCAGCTGTAATGCGACTTGAAGATTCGAATAAAGTATTTGAAATGGTTTTGTGTGGGTGTACAGTCACTTGGCAGTGGGATTAGACTGAAGCGGGAGGAATAGATGGAGACGGAATATGAAGAGAACAGGAGAGGAAGAGGGGGATGGGAGGAAGAGAAGGGGACAGGAGGAGAGGGAATGGAGTTGAGGAAGAGGGAAATCCTGTGATCCTACGCAGAGGATCATAACGTAAGTGGTCTTTATTTGGATAGTCAAAATTATTATCTGTAGATGGTCAGCAGATATTCATACAATCAACTAACTGGAACAAAACCAATAAACTAGTTAAGTTAAAGTTAAGTTTAGGGTTAGGTTTTTATAGGTGTTAGGGTTAGGGAAATGTTTAGGTTTAGGGATATAATGAGGTGTTGGGGTAGTGTCAGTTGATAGTTAATAAAAATTATTTTATAGTCTGTTGTCTGAGTCCATAAAGCACCTACAGATTGCCTATCAAAATTAAGTGTTACCAAATGGTGAAATGTCGGGGGAGGGGAAGAGAGATTAACCTCAGCTATCCACCGTCGCACACGAGAAGAATTATTAGCTGTGTATTGCGTGACAATTCCCGGCTAGTTTGGCTACTGTCGTGTTTTCCACTACGGTCATGACATGTTTTTCTGGTTTCTGGAACGGAGAGAGAGAGAGAGAGAGAGAGAGAGTTCATCCTCATTCATTCTGCTTCATTACAGTGATGTGCAACAGCTGCATGCGTCAGTGTCAGCGCTGGATTCTCTGAACGCTGCGCGGCAATTTATTACTAGCGCAAAGCTTCGCACGCGTCGTCGTCTTCTCTACAAGGCAGTTGGCCTCCAGAACGGCCAGACACTGGTTAATGTTTGTTTATAACTTAAGAACCTCCACATTATCTTATCAAAAGAATAACATGGAAATCCTGGAGTTATCAAATGCACTCTCAAGACTGGCTCGCAAGAGGCCTGTTAGTCAGTGGCTGAATTGTAGGTTTGCTAGTCACCAAAATTGCGTAAAGCCAAACAATCTAAAAAAAGTTTTACTGGCAAAGCGGTCGGTCGCTAGTTGAAGGCAACCGACAGGGATTGATGGACGCTCTACTGGATAGTTGGTAAAAGCCCCAAATGAACAGCCCCAAAAATGACCACGGGATTGAACCGTGTCTCAACTAAAACTGTACGTTGCGAACATACACAGGATGCCTTTAGGCCACAATGTCTGCTGCCACCTGGTAAACAATGTGGGGGACGTTTAATGGTACCGGCTGCCATCTCATCAGAGTCACTGGGTCTGATCATTAGTCTCCATGGTTCTGTGAAGTCCAAGGCCCCTTTACAGGACAGGGTGCACCCTATGGGACCCACTCTCATGGTGTTCAAATGTTCCAGGTTGATATTGCCCCCTGTACACACTGCTAAATCATTTCAATTGGTGTTTCGTGGACACCAGGATGACGTCAAACACCTCCCATCGGCCTCCCCAATCACCAGATCAGTGTGGAAATAGGCTTCTACCTCCTCTGTCCTCAAAGAACTGGAGGTATTTCTTCTGGAGGGATTGTAGAGTTGCTGTCATTCAGGACTTGAATGACAGCATTCCAAGAAGGATTGGATCTGTTCTGAAGGCAAAGGGAGACCCAAACTCCTAATTAGTTCCTTGATATTTATATGTTTAGGCGTTTCAGATAATTTGTCCAGAATCAAAAAGTTGGTTCTCTCACTCCCTCAGTTAGATTGTGGCGAATGCTGTGTATTTAGGGGGGATTGGAGTGGTTTTATGTGTATGTCTGCAGAAACAGAAATGGGGATATATTCTGAGGGCATTTAATGCTTTGCCACAGTGCATGAAGGGAGTCATAGGCCATTGAACCCCTCTAAGTCAGCAAATTATATTTATATTCTAATAATTATATTCTGGATGAATAATTGCCCCCCCAAAAAAGAATACTCCCCTCAAAAAAAAGTGTTTCATTTTATTTTATTTAAAAAAAAACATATTATATTATTTTCAACCTGTTGCTTGACATCAACAACATTCTTGGTTACGTTAAAATTGTCATTCCTATTATGATTGTGACATGTGGATATTTTTCATTCAGTTGACTGCACTGACTAAGTCTCCGCCGACAATAAATAACCAAAATGCAATAAAGAATGGAAAAAACAACATCAATTACAATTATATTTACTACTATTCTAATGATCTCCTCTCTGAAAACCTAGACCACATCGAAATCTTCTCTAAAAAATACAAAATAAACTACAGACATTTAAAGCTTCCTGTGTACAAAACACATCAGTCGGTTTTTCAGGCCAGTGAAATTCAAATGACAGGAATGTAGTTTAAATACTTGCTAATGTAACAGAAACACTGCCACCTGCGTGTCATTGCGTGTAACTGTGCGTGTTGGACAGAAAGGACACCAACGCTTCCCACTGTGTAAATCCCGGGATAAGGACGGAGGGGCAGATGGTCCCTAGGCTGGCTGACAGGACTAAAGAGCCTGGAAACGTTGCTTTGATGTAGCAGTAGCGAATGCCGTTAATGAAAGGGCTGTGCCCCTCAGACTTTAAGATGGCACCCCACGCTGGTTGTTTATCCCCGTCAAGGCCGACAGGATCCTTTCAAGGGAACCTAGGCGAGATGTGTTTTCGGCAAAACATTCAAGTGGCCACCCTCTCCAAGTCCCCCCTCTGGCAATTCGAAATATTTCGCCACGGGGCACAGAGTAAATGCTGTAATTTGACAGCTCTTTCCTGAAATTCGAAATATTTCGCAACGTTTTATATTGAATTAATTAATGTCCCACGTAGACAGTCAGTATTCAGCCATTATGACTCCTGTTTGAAAAAGCTGGCTAGGCTAACTAATCGCTAACGAAGAGAACTAAAACAGAGGGCAGGTATCAAACGTACGCCGTTTTTACAGGATGACACGCCATAGCAAATACAGCGAATGTGGAAAAACATTATCATTTGAAGGAGCCAGCTCTGTGTACAAGGGATTAATGTCCCTCTGAGCCCAGGGGCAGTTTTCACTATGACTTTGGTTCTCAATAGCCGAACCACTGTCAATATTGAAAGGACACTTAGACGCTATGTAACAGTTTTCCAACCGTAGCTATGAAAACACTGACAGCGGGCTATGGGTTTTTACCACTACCTAGACACAATGGCTGCAATTGGATAATGAAAAAACAGGGCGGAGCTTGCTTCAGAAAGGGTTGCATCATCTGGTGCGCACGCGTACATACACATTTACGGGCACATGCGTACGCTGACAGGTTCATACCAGTCGTCTGGCATTAGAGGCTCTAGGTAGCCAAGTGGAGGACGGCGGCCCTCTCTGTGGTCAGGCACGAACAAAGCTTTGTCCTGCAGGTATCACCGTCCTTAGCTTCACAGAGAACAAGTGAATGAAAAGAAAATGGCCGACGTGGCGTTGTGCGGGTCGTGCGTTGTGGGTCGTAAGGCCTCGTGTTAAAAGGCGGGCACGTGGACAGGCATTGGGACCAGACGCTTCCACAGGCATTCGGTAATTGAGGAACACCTTGTCACCACAAACTGTTGCACAGACATTCCATTCCTACTGCTGCAGAAGAGCTTGGTGTTGTACGTTTGTCGCGTCTTCGAGGTGGGACGGGAAGCAGACAGTAAACCGGGCCAAACTCGAATTGAAATGAGGCCTTCTCAATATGGCGTCTCATTGTGTTACTCATCGAGTAACAAATTCGGGGTAAAGAGTAGTTGATGCACATGACAGTGAGCCCCAGCTCCAATCGGTGTGATCCCACAGCTCGAGTCAGCCACGCCGGGTAGTTACGGCAACCGGCACAGAAGGCCGCGATCTCAGCGGTGGAAACGCTCTCTGTCTTTGCCATCTTTGTTTCTGTCTCTGTTCATACCACCACTTCTCTCTCTCGCTCTTTCTACATGCAACCGATGAACCTCGTAATGGGTTGTGCAGTGTCAGGGGGCTCTATTGCCCAACAGACAAGGTGGGGGGGATTGATCTCAACTTTTTGGGTCCGTGGCAATGAGGTAAAGTGTTGTTGCAAACGGGCAAACAGAACTAGGCCTATTTAAAAAGAAAATTGACACTTCTCAGTTTCTCTGTCGCTCCGTTTCTCTGCATCTCTCTCTCTCTTGTTCTCTCTACCAGATGAAAGACATTGTTCTCCTTGAGGGTAGGGTAGATACTCCTCTTAGATAAGGCTCTTACATTGACTACCTTTTTAGGATTCAATAATACTACTACTCACATCCCACTGTTGTAGAGGAGCCTTCCACCAATCAGCACATTTTAAAATGACACTTGATATAGCATTACTATGTCTAGTTTTTTGGTTCTCTTGCTTGTCTGGGCAGTGGAATTAATCAGGCACGAATCGAACTCAGAATTCAGTTTCGTCACTACGGTATGCCGGTTTAATTCAGCAGTGTAACAACACTATGGCAGGTAGAAGGTTTCAAATGTTCAACCACCATTGCCTTCTAAATTACCCACATCAGCTCTTCAACTATTTCCTGTAATTCCATCCACAATGCAACACAGCCTGGATATGTGCTATCACCCACCCCTTCACCCAAATGGGGCATTCTGGGAATTCGGGACCATGACTATCAGTCAGTACACACTCGCTACATGTCCATGCATTCTACAGTTCCTTCATTGCCGCAGCTTATTCACTAAAACTCTTGCTACACAGTTTTTGTGCCCCATTTAACATCAGCACTTAGATCCACCTCGAACATTAGGAAAATTGACCGACTCTTTTTCGTCTTACCATCCACTATACGCATGAATCCATACACATCCACCACTCCTGGAATCATCTTTCTAAAGCCTCTTGTCTCATCTACTTTCCCCGACAGTGTGCCATCGGATTCGACCACCACTTACATATCTGTGATTGGGACCACAAAAACCGACGAAGGGGCTTTTCTAATCCAACCCATTTCAACTGATGTCCTTTCTCCTGCAGAAGGACCGAAATCAACAGGTTAGGTTAAAGGTCAAGAACAGGTGCAACTTGCTGTATACGCCCTTATCAAGAGCAAGGAGAAAGTTAGAGGCCTCTAGTGGCCTCAAAGGCTGTTAGCGTGAATATCAGACATAAGTCTCTTCCCATAACGATGGGATGAGTTTCCCAGAGCAAAACAAGTTTTACACCAGATTCTACGGGCATAAAGTCATGCTCCCAGATATCCCCCTATTTATATTAGAGGGGATATAGCTTGTTATTTCAATATTATGTTGAATATTTGATCAGAGTTTTGGACGTCAACACTCCGTAACCAACTTGAGATGCTCTGCCAGCCTTATGAATATGCATAAACAGTTTTGAATTTCAACAAAAACAATTACGGATAAAGTATTTTTTCTGAAATCTACCATGTTACATGCACCACGTTTTTAGGAGTATGACTAAATCTGACGGTCTCAAAGCTTCCATACCAATGTCCTCACTTGCTTAATAATTAATGAACAGCTTATAGTGGACATGTTTTGGGCTGAGTTACCAGGGTTACCGGTTTTTCTGCGCCTGTCTGACATTTTTTTAACCAATTAGATGCCCCTTTCTCCCTCGGCTCAGTGGACATCCAGTTACCGCACAAAAACAACATCCAGGTCGTGGGGTCGCCGCCGTGTTACCATGGCGATCAAGACAGAGTGAAGATGACGTGAGGAAGGAAAAAGGAGGGAGAGACTTGTGAAGATTGTAGGAGAACGTAAAACATTGTTCAGTTTTGCACCACACAGACAAACACACTGTTCTGACGCTGTCCTGGTGAGGCAATACTCAGAGAGACCCAGCGCCAGAGAAATGGACAGATGGCCCAGTGCTCCTTTACAGCCATTCTCTCTGTCCTGTGTTTGTGTCTGTGTCTGTGTGTGTGTGTGTGTGTGTGTGTGTGTCTGCCCCTTGTTCTGGCAGAGATCTCCTGCCAAAGTGGGCATCTGGTGTGTAGACTATCACAGGGGAGAGGAGTCACTCCATCAACCACCCCTTTATTATTCTCTCCATCTCTCTTTTCTCTCCCCCATTTAGAATCTTTTTTCCTTTCTTATTCTCCTCTCTTTTCCCTCTCTCTGTGTTTCAGCTTAGATCACAGGTTGCTATAATCTTTTTCAATTAGAAGCTATGTCAGTAACAAGCTATGTCAAAAACTATGTCAGTTAGAAATTATGTCAATTAAAAGAAATGTCAGTTTGAAAGTCAATTACAAGATATGTCAATTAGATGGTATGACAGTCAGAAGCTATATCAGCCAGAAGCTAGGTCAGTTGGCTCCTGGAAGAATTACAATGTCTTGTTTCATCTTTTATTGCGCAGGTAGTAAACGCATGTGTCCACTCAGCAACTGTCCTCTAACTGAACTAGCCAGCCACGCACGTCAACACATGTATACACACAACCTAGGTAAAGAAAAATGCAACCACACACACAGAGACACACAGACACAGAAAAACAGTCATATCCCCAACCAACACAAACAGCTTCAGAGCTTGATGTCATGACAACGTTGGCAGGAAGTGTAGCCAAAGAGTGTGGGCGTGACCTTTATTGTACCCCTCTATTGGGGGTCTGGACTACTTCCAGGTCGCTGCGGGGTCACACTGGTTTTTCGGCCAGGGAGGGACGCAGGTGGTGCAGCAACATACCGGACAGCTGGACACAGAGCAGCACCACATAAACACCACACGTAACACACACACACACACAAAACACCACCACACACACACAAAACACCACCACACACATACACACACACACACACACACACAAAACACCACCACACACACACACAAACACCACCACACAAACACCACACGTAACACACACACACAACACCACCACACACACACACACACACACACACACACAACACCACCACACACACACCATGCGCAACACAGAGAGAGAGAGAGAGAGAGAGAACAGGAAAAAGAGGGGTAGAAAAAGCATACAACCCTACCTCTTTTTTCTCTCCCCTCTATTTCTCTTTTACTGCCTTCTCCACTTTTCTTTCTCTCTTTCTTATCCCTCCCTTATACCTTTCGTCCTCCCTCTCTCTTTCTCTCAGCCCGTAGCGAGCCTGGAAGTAGAGAAGAATGTCCAAGGTAAGGTTTTGATTATCACTAAACCTTGCGTGTTAACAGCTATCCTTTGCCGTGAAATTGCACTCCTATAAATGCCAGTTTCCCCTCAACTTTATGGCCTGAGGCACGTACACACACACACACACACACACACACACACACACACACACACACTGTACGGACTCTGTCCAAAGCACATAGTGTGTTTCTGACAACAGATGCTGTTTTAATAGTAAACTCACAGCCTACGGCCCAATTGGCAGCCCTATTTCCTATGAAGTATCCTACCTTTGACAGGAGCCCTATGGGGAAGGGGGCGTCATTTTGAACACACACAGTCTGACCAGGGGAAAAGGAAAGCCAGAGGTTATATTCAGATATACTGCAGCCAGACTTTACATACCTGGAGTGTGGGATTGTGTGTGTGCATGTGTGTGTGAGTGTGTATGTGTGTGTGTGTGTGTGTGTGTGTGTGTGTGTGTGTGTGTGTGTGTGTGTGTGTGAAGGTAGATAGTATGCAAAAATAAGGGGGGAGAATGTTGTTGATGTGTATTTGCCATTTCTTTTTGTTCCACAGTCCATAAACGGAATCAAAAAGAAATATAGAAAACAAGCACTCTGTTAGTGACCCAAAAAGACAGGGTTGGGGATTGTTTTGTATACAAAATAACATAAATGTGCCTGTTGTCTACATCTTTACAGATTTTCACCCGATTTATTATTTTTTATGCAAATCAACATTTTGTGCAGTCAGATTAACTGACTGCCAGAACCAGTTAACACTGTTAACACTGTTTTCTTCCCAAACAAGGAGAAAAAAATTATTATCAATTCCCCAAAATGTGTTCCAGCATTTGACCATTGTTGTATGTTTTATGAGAAACATGCTTGTGACACAGCTGAGAAAAAACCATAACCCACCTTCACTGGAACCAACCCAACTTCATTCTCATTATTTACGCATATTTTGAATCACACAATGTTTCTGTTAGATGTATATAAATTGGTACTTTGGTCACTAATGTGTTTTTGTGATGTGATGAAGCCCAGGAGGAGAAGCTTTTGCCAGGGTCTCAGCTAATGGGGCTCAGAGTAAACAAACAAACAAACAAACAAACAAACAAATCTGCTCATAGATTCAACTGTGAGATTGATGAGGCCAGGCAACAGGTGAGGACAAAAAACAAGACAACCTTTCAGAATGAAATGCAGCCTCTCGCTAGGATCTAATTCACTACCAGATATCCATGCTTCAAAGCCTAGCCTGAAATACACGTTCTGTATTACAGGACTGCACTCCATAATATGTCTTATGATACCCACGATAATATCACTTAGTAAGGATAATTGATTTAACAGAATTTATTACTAACAGACACACGCATGAACACTGCATTCGCCGCGACCTGTTCGTTAATGGAGTGTAATGGATGATTTCACTTCTCTACTTTGTGACCCACTTTACTCACACACCGTGTGGTGCGATGAAGGGAGAGAGGGCAGGAAAAAGAAGAGACTTGGTGGAGAAATGGAGAGGTGTGGTGAAAAAGGGTAAAGCAGATTACTTCTCTGGACTGAGCGCCCTACTGTAGTTAGTGAGTGACATGTCTATGTCAGGAAATAGACAAATTAGAAAATACTTTTAATTAACCAAACTTTAAACGCAGTGAAATGTCAAGACTTTCATCTAAGGTTATAGATTACGTTTTGAGGTTGGGTTTAGGTTTAAAGTTAGATGTTAAGGTCAAGATTAGGTTAAGCCTAAAACTATTGAGAAGGTCAGGGTAAGGGTTTGGTTTTCAGTTAGCAGTTTAGGAAAATCATTTTTGGATAAAAGGTAATCATCAAAATTCAAGAAAACATTATGCAAGTGTGTAGAAGTTGTACCTGAAAACTATAATAAACACTAAGAAAACGTGTTAGAGATCGATTATTCGAATTTCTCTTAAAAAATATAACAATGGTTGACAATACGTACAAAAACAACTCTCGCATAACGTCCTGAGAGATAAACACTGAAAGAGAAATAAAAATATCGATATGGCCAGTACGGGTATCGAACCCGCGACCTTCGCGTTATTAGCACGACGCTCTAACCAACTGAGC
The DNA here is from genome assembly GCA_016801105.1 of Esox niger. Taxonomy (NCBI): domain Eukaryota; kingdom Metazoa; phylum Chordata; class Actinopteri; order Esociformes; family Esocidae; genus Esox; species Esox niger. Next base: position 40,125 of record JACXGJ010004660.1, read on the forward strand.
TAACCGGCCATGAGTAACCTCAGTTTTACCAACAGGGTGAAATTCGTGTTTGTATATGCGGTGGGAGCTACTCGACTTGTAATGTTTACAAAATGCCTTTAGAGGGCATAGTGTCTCAACAAATACAGCCAGTTCCAAGGAATCCCACTAGAGACCGAAAATAAACCAGTGACTAAACATTACAAATAATAATGTCTTTGTGAATGTATATACTGTCTTTCTTATGTACTACTTAACATGGCCGTGTAAAGAAACTGGTCCCATGTAAATGAATAGTATGATTGAAAGTGTGTGTGTGTGTGTGTGTGTGTGTGTGTGTGGGGGGGGGGGGGGGGGGGGGGGGGGGGGGGGGGGGGGGGGGGGGGGGGGGGGGGGGGGTACTCTTAAGCACTAGACAGCGAAAATGCGCGGGTGAACATTTCCTAATCATGTTCATAGAGAAGAAAACCGTGAAAAGGAGGACTTTAGGACAAGCGTGGGGGTGGGACTTAAGTTCGATTAAATTTAAACAAATGTTGCCGTCCCGGCGCGGGTAAATTAATCTATCTATGCTCACCATAGATTCTCAACCCTTGGGTCGGTTGTGCAATTCCGGCACTACGGACCGTACGGTGTCACATGTCAATGGGAGTGGTGAGAAAGAAGTAATGTAATGCTGAACGAAGATGATTCGAGCCGACGTTAAAGTGACCGACAACTTGCTTGAAACGGATCACTTTGTCTACGGAAAAATTCGGTCACAATTAATGAATAGTTGTCTTCACAAATGTAGACGATTATTGAGGCCGAAGCCTAGATTGCATTGCTTACGCATACGCAAATTGGCTCAAGACAATACTCGATTAGGTATTTTTGCGCATGGCCTTTGCCATGACAAATGTAATCATCAGTCTCATATTGAGGTCAGTAACCTTATAAAACTTTTGGGGGAAGATTCATTGCTGTTACTTTGGCAGTGGTGGATATCGCGAAAGAGACAGGCGTGAAGAAAGAGTGCAGGTGTTAGCTGTCCATTCTGTGTACTTTATTGCCCTTCTCCAGTTAACGTGTGACCAAGTGAGCATGGAGATGGATGAGTGTGTGTGTACCTAAAAAACGGCATTTTCGCACCTGGATATCTTGAGTTTCCCATCTAACAATAATCCCTGAACTTTGAATCCAGAATCGAAATGGGCCAATCAGCGACTGGTTCACATGACAACACCGGTGTTACTTGAGCTACCTGTCTGTTTACTTTGTTACCTTAGGCGATCGTGACAATGTAAATAATTTAGAAGGGTAGGCGAGCCGCCTGACGAGAACAGCTGAATTAGAGGAGTTTTGAGAGAGAAAGCAAGATAAATAAACAGACAGAGCGGCTCAGGAGTTGTGCACACAGACAAAGAAAGCGGCAAGTGAAAACAAATGTACAAAAACAGTGTACGAGTCAAGTGAGAAGGCAAGTTGGAAAGGAAGTAGGGTACGAAGCACAATGTGGTAATATAAAGAGCAGGTTAGGGAAGGGAAACGAAAGTAAGAAGCGATAAGGTTTAGAACACCCATCAAGAAAAACTCCAGTCATGGATGGTGAACTGGAAGAAGAGGATGAGAGTTTCACCACGATCTCCCTAGCCGATGATAAGCCATCCGGTATGAAAAACTAACCTTTACCTGCAGACTAATCTAGTATCTTTGTTCGCTTACGCACGTGGAAATATAAACATACTTTCATACATACATACATACATACACGTTATGAAATGTAAACAATATTTTTTCTCCCCCACACATTTAGACATTTTTTTAAATTAATGTGCGACTTACATTTCTAAAGGTATTTGGAACTACAGAAAATACATGATTTGGCAATTTTTTATGCTGTTTCACATGATCGCATATTTTATGTCCATGTATATTTTCACCTGTAGGCACAGGATTGCCGAGCACAGGTAAACGTTCGTTTAGTAGTAAACACACACACACAGATAACACACTGCGTTTAAGTAGTACAAAGGTGAGGTACTTCTTAAGTCGCAGGTTTGAGATGTTTACATATTAACCAGCATGCCTAGAACAATGCCTAACACAGCATCATTATTGACCCACACGTTAATGGCGACAAGTTCAAGATTCACTTTTTATTTTATGATCGGCTCCACAGCCTAGCAATAAATGGCTTAGTAGAGCAATGAGTTGCTAGTTTTTTGTTATTGTGATCTGGGATATTGTGTGACTGACTGTGAAATAGACTATCGTGTGTTTACAGAACATGCGTGATTTGGATATACAGGCCTGCTCATGAAGGCTACGGACACCGCTGCTGTGATGTCGGTTTCGCCCTATTTCACATATAAGTAAAACTGTTCAAGATTGAGTTGAATACCAAATGTGAACAATGGACAGTTCTAACTATATTTTTTCTGTATATTACTTATATTAAACGTAAGTTGTTTTGTACCGTACTTGTATATTCCCGTTCTTTACTGTGTGGGTCCCGGGAAGTATCGTTGCTCCGTTTGGCAGAAGTTAATGGGAATGCGAATAAATCCTACTACAGAACACAAGGTACCGCTGCAGACTGGGTGGGCCAAGCAACTTCACTGGGTTGGTCTTGGCCGCAGACACAGACATATGGGTCTGGGCCCTTCAGAGCACTCACCCTGGTAGCTGTGATATGGCGTGTAGCTCTGTGTAAGAGTGGTTGAGCGTGCCTAGCGGCTGGCCATTTTAGCCTGGCCAACTGCTGCTGTACAACAACTCCATGTGGCGTTTGCTACTGAGTGAGTGACAAGCCAAACATCTGTCTGTGTGTGTGTATGTGTATTTACCTGTTTCACTATCTTGAGGTCATGTATATGATACACTCACTGCTCGAACTGCCATTATATGCTCACGACCCATATATGAGTGGGTTTTGTCTTGCGTGGATTTTTCTCTACGTCACCAGCAAGTAAGTGTTGGGGTTAAGAGTATTTCGTGTATAGAGAATAAGGTTGATTCTGATTCCGCAGCCGTTTGGCTCCCCCTGTTGTTGAATTTAGTCCTTTACAGCCAGCTCATTTTGTGTGAGTACGTCCCATCGCTGTCACACAGACGGGGAAATCTGCAGTGCCTACAATAATAAGCCAATAGCGGTAACTTTACCTACGTAAACCGGACCAAAATTAGTATTTTGACTAATACTGTAATTATACTCAAGGCAAGGGTAAGTGGTGAACATTTCAGATGTAGTCCCTTTGGAGTTATCTCTGGCTGTACACTACAGTGTTGTGTATCGTACGTCAACCTTTGGATAGCTTCTTAGCTAGCTAGATAGTGTAACTAGCTAACTCGGAAGCATTCTGACTATTTGTCTAGCTATGAGTTAGGAGCACAAACTATTCTAATAATTTCGTTGCTATCGATTTGACATACGGTAGTCCGTCGTATCATCCTTCCGTGTGGCTTCTTTGCAAAATATTAACGTCTTGGGTATCTTGCACAGCTGGTTTACCGCAAGACTCACTTTCCAGCTAGCTGCCAATGGGTGTGTTTTTAGCTTACATTGCAAACCTGGCAAACAGTTAGGACTGTCATTCGGTCAGTCCTGTACTTGCTTGAGTCTATAAGATTAGCTAGCTAACTATCTTGTTAGCTTATCCTAAAATCTGTTTTTGTTCTTGAAACAGTGATCCCTATACATTGGGAAAGCATCGTCAGATTGGTGATTTTAAACTAACTGTAACCTGGGACCGTTAATTTGGGATATTTAAACGTGTTTGTGGCGAGCTCGGTCATTGAAGTGATGACAGCCTTCGTGCATGATAGTTGTTTTACTGTGTGTGTGTGTGTGTTCTTTCGTGTGTGTGTGTGTGTGTGTGTGTGTGTGTGTGTGTGTGTGTGTGTGTGTGTGTGTGTGTGTGTGTG
>JACXGJ010004661.1:0-43865 GCA_016801105.1 Esox niger
ATTGGCGGAATATGCAAATCCTCTAGCTATACCGAACCTAATCAAACTTCAAAAGACACATTTATCTAACCCACAAACGAAAGGAGACCCCAAATACATTCTGCTGAAGTTATACCAAGAATAAATATCGACTGACCTTAGAAACAACGCCATTTTTTCTTTGACAGCTGGAACAGGATATTACGTAACTCTATAACTTCCGTATTGGGACCGTGCTGTACTGCCATTTTGAGAAGGTCATTTTTAATAGCTAGTCCTTGGGGTTGGGGCAAACTAAGTCCCGGAGTGGCTGATCCGAGCCGTGGTTATTATTTCAACGATATTTCCCGTTTTCATCGCAAAACAATCCATCGAGGTCAAGTGTTTACAACCAAAGAGAACACGTTATTGACTGAACACGAAATGACTCAAAAAGGAATATATAAAAAAACAATTTCAGAGCGTGATGTCAGATTAATGGCTACAGTTAAAAATAATGTGAGAGTATTATCAGAGTGCATCGTCCACTTTAACCGTGTAATGTTTAATTCCATGTGTTATAATGAGTAGAAGAGTATCTGGGACAGGTTTTCTTGCAGCAAATGTGCTGAAAGATCAAAAATGGGTGTTCTGGGGGATGGGCTGAACAGAACGCTAAGCACTATGTATAATGATGCTTGAAAGAAAATGTAGAATATTATTGACAGTGAAACCCTTAAAAATAAGCGAATTTTCCCCCACTTTACACGAGTTAACTACTTTATTATATCTTTCTAAGCACATCAATGGGCACATATTAGTAGGGCTGCAACAAATAATTGATAACATTCACAAATTTCATTATCTGTTAGGTCTAGGCTCTGAGTGTTAGCAAATGTTATATTTTTCTACAATAGAGTTGTGTTATTACAATTTATGCAGATATACAGTGGGGCAAAAACGTATTTAGTCAGTCACCAATTGTGCAAGTTCTCCCACTTAAAAAGATGAGAGAGGCCTGTTGTTTTCATCATAGGCACACTTCCACTATGAGAGACAAAATGAGAAAGAAAATCCAGAAAATCACATTTTTTATAAAGTATTTGGTCAACAAAAGTTCCTCTCAATACCTTTTGTTATATACCTTTTGTTGGCAATGACAGAGGTCAAATGTTTTCTGTAAGTCTTCAAAAGGTTTTCACACACTGTTGCTGTTTTTTTGGCCCATTCCTCCATGTAGTTCTCCTTTAGAGCAGTATTGTTTTGGGGCTGTCACTGGGCAACACAGACTTTCAGCTCCCTCCAAAGATTTTCTATGGGGTTGAGATCTGGTGACTGGCTAGGCCACTTCAGGACCTTGAAATGCTTCTTACAAAGCCACTCCTTCGTTGCCCGGGCGGTGTGTTTGGGATCATTGTCATGCTGAAAGACCTAGCAATGTTTCATCTTCAATGCCCTTGCTGATGGAAGGAGTGACATAAAATCTCACGATACATGGCCCCATTCATTCTTTCCTTTACACAGAGCAGTCGTCCTGGTCCCTTTGCAGAAAAACAGCCCCAAAACATGATGTTTCCACCCCCATGCTTCACAGTAGGTATGGTGTTCTTTGGATGCAACTTAGCATTCTTTCTCCTCCAAACACAACGAGTTGAGGTTTTACCAACAATTTCTATTTTAGTTTCATCTGACCATATGGCATTCTCCCAATCCTCTTCTGGATCATCCAAATGCTCTCTATCAAACCTCAGACGGGTCTGGACATGTACTGGCTGAAGCAGGGGGACATGTCTGGCACTGCAAGATTTGAGTCCCTGGTGGCGTAGTGGGTTACTGATGGTAGCATTTGTTACTTTGGTCCCAGCTCTCTGCAGGTCATTCACTAGGTCCCCCCGAGTGGTTCTTGTTTTTTTGCTCCGAGTTCTTGTGATCATTTTGATCCCACGGGGTGAGATCTTGCGTGGAGCCCCAGATCGAGGGAGATTATCGTTGTTCTTGAATGTCTTCCATTTTCTTATAATTGCTCCCACAGTTGATTTCTTCACATCAAGCTGCTTACCTATTGCAGATTCAGTCTTCCCAGCCTGGTGCAGGTCTACAATTTTGTTTCTGGTGTCCTTTGACAGCTCTTTGGTCTTGGCCATAGAGGAGTTTGGAGTGTGACTGTTTGAGGTTGTGGACAGGTATTTTTTATACTGATAACAAGATCAAACAGGTGCTATTAATGCAGGTAACGAATGGAGGAGCCTCTTAAAGAAGACGTTACAGGTCTGTGAGAGCCAGAAATCTTGCTTGTTTGTAGGTGACCGAATACTAATTTTACAGAGGAATTTACCTATAAATTCATAAAAATATCCTACAATGTGATTCTCTGGATTTTTTTTCTCATTTTGTCTCTCATAGTTGAAGTGTACCTATGATGAAAATTACAGGCCTCTCTCATCTTTTTAAGTGGGAGAACTTGCACAATTGGTGGCTGACAAAATACTTTTTTTGCCCCAATGTAATATGTATTTCTTAAAGTTCTCACTTGGTACTTTTAAAGCTCTGTAAAGTATGTGTGTGCTTCCTATTTCTGCTTGCTACTCTCTGTAGTTTTTACAGATGCTTTCCAAAAAACAGCAGCTAACTTTCTAATCTTCTGTTTTTTTTTACCAGTTTACAACTGTTAATGTGGTGTCTACAAGGCCAAGTTCACTTCAGGCAATGCAACTTTTCAGGCCCTTGACATTTTGGCTCTGACAGGGACTTGGATTACCCAAGAAAATACTGCCGTTCCAGCTGCTCTCACTTCATCTGAGTTTTTTCTACCATTGACTGAAAGAACCTGGTCGTCATAGTGGCGCCACAGGGCTAACAACATCTCCAGTGGCCTCTTAGAAATCAAGTCAATTTCACCTATCCATTTAAGCTTGAGATCATTTTTTGTTACTGTTTTAATTGGTATTTTCCTTTACTTTAACACACTTTTTCTCAGTTATGTAAAGGGGCAACAGGTTGGCCTGGTGGTTAAGACGGTTGGGCAATTAAATAAAAAGTCACTGTTTCTATTCCCTAAACTGACATGGTGTAATGACATGTTCTCTCCCTGAGACAGACAGTTCATCTTAGCATCTCCAGGCTGTTACTGTAAATAAGTGTGTGTTTTTATCACTTACCTGGCAAAATGATAAAATCCAATTGGTTGAAAGATAAGTAATGCATTCTGCTTTGATTGAGCTCACATTACTCAGCCACTCATCTCCCAACCTGTCTTCAACTAATTTATTTTCCTATTTTTAATAAATGTGGCCGGCTGCTCCTATGAGTTGACATCTAGAGGATCTGCCTGCTCCACAAGCTCATATTACTGTGTCCCTGAGGGCAGTTCTAAGCCCTCCCCCTTTCTCTCTGTACACCAAGTCACACGGCTTCGTTAAATCATCAGGTTTCTTATATCATTGCTATGCTGAAAAAATTCAATTACTTTCCTACTCCACTTCAGCCATCAAAACGCTGCAAGTAATCCAGAACGCTGCAGGCTGGTGTTCAATTATCCCAAGTTATATGCGTGGAGCTCCGCCCCCCCGGAGGGGCTTTAGCTTCTATTGGTTTAACCTAACTGCGTATGGTCGCTGACGCGGCTAGTGTAAACCACTAGGAGCTAAAGCCCCTCTAGGGGGCGGAGCTCCACTTATTACCAGAGTTAAATTCCCGGTAACTAACGTTCACGCATATCACCCCCTCCTCCAGATGCATCATTGTCTGTTGAGTGTCCACGTGCATTGCCGCTTCCTACCTTTAAACTTTGTCCAAACTACATTCCTCCCTAAGCTTTTCATTCTTGCACCTCATGTCTCTTGGCCATTCAATCTGTATGGGATGGCAGTTCCCCCACAGTCCAATCAAAGCCACTCTCTGGTTCCCCATTGGTGGAACCAACTTCCTATGAAAGTTAGGAGAGCAGAGACATTGCCCTATTTCCCCAAACTTCTAAAAACATCCCTTTTAAATAATATGTAAAATAACCCCATTTAGTTCTATGGCTCACTTCAGAATAACTGCACTATATGGAGGATAGTGTGGCTTAGGGAAGGTCAGGCGTAGCGTTTAGTCCTGAATTAGCTAATTAAATTGACATGTTTTGTCTTTAAAATACATTTTATTTGGTGAAAGAAAACATTTTTAGGGTTGATTAACACGCTATAGCCATTTTGCAAAGTCTTGTTAGCTTGACATTTTTATTACTAACATTGAAATTTGGAAAACTCAGAAATATCAATCACAATTTCAAGCTTATTTGGAGTAGTATTCTCTGTAATAACCAGAATTGTGTACTGATCCATGCAATAAAATATCAATTGACAAACAAACAAACACACACAAACACATATAAACACACACTCATACAAACACACACACAATAAAAGTGTAGACATGTTTTCAAAGACCACCACCAGCCATCCATTGTTTCTGACTTTCAAAGACAAAATGCAATTTTGAAACACTTAGAAGCTTGGTTCTTTGCTTACTTACAGTAGATGTCGCATGAACTCCTACACAGTATCACACACACTGAGACATTTTCAAACTCACAATAAGCATTTTCTGAATGTTAATAATAAGTCTCTCGTTCCACCCAACCTAGACCAGAGAAAAAAAAGAATAGGGAGACAGGAATGAGGCTATTATACAATGCCATTATATCCCATTATCTCTTCATCTGTATATTTGAATATAGAAAGCTCCTTTTAAGTCAGTGACTCTCTGATCCCCAGTGCATCAATCTAATTATTAACTTGAGAGATTAACTGTATTGATAAGTGATCATACGGGACCAGCACTCAGTGACAGACAACCGACATATTCTGTGTCTGTCAGTGTCCCTCTTGATTTGTTATTCTATGTCACTCCTTGTCCCTCACCTCCAGGACTCCTCCTGATGATGAGCTTGCGCACCTCATCATAAATGAAGATTAGGAGACTGTAGGGGAGGGCACAGAACCACCAGGAAACCCTGGAGGAGAAATTACAAGAGAGGGAGGGAGGGACACAGAGGGAGCGAGAGTCAGTGAAATCAGTTAGGGGTGATTAATATGGTTTATTGTACAACCCCCTTTCCAAAAAAGTTGGGATCCTGTGTAAAATGCAAACATAAACAGAATGCTATGAACTGCAAGTCATTTATACCTATTTTTTTATTAGTACAAATACATCATATCAAATGTTGAAACTGAGAAATTGTATTGTTTTTGGAGAAATACATGCCGTTTTCTATTTGATGCCAGCATTTCAAAAAAGTTGGGACGGGGGCATGTTTACCTGGGTGTTGCATCACCTCTTTAACAATACTCTGTGTTTGGGAACTTAGGAGACCGATTTCTGTAGTTTTGAAAGTGAAATGTTTTCACATTTTTGCTTGATATGTTTGTAGGTGCTCAACAATTCGGGGTCTCCTTTGTCATATTTTTGTTTCATAATGGGTGACAGGTCAGACGTGCAAGTCACCCATGCCTTGTGCACTAATGCACCCCCATATCATTATGGATGCTGGTTTATGAACTGTGCGCTAATAACAAGCTGGATGGTACCTCTCCTCTTTAGTCTGGAGGATGCAGCATCCATGATTTCAAAAAATAATATCACATTTTGATTTGTCAGACCACAGGACAGTTTTCAACTTAGCCTCAGTCCATCTTTAATGAGATCGGGCACAAAGAAGGCAGCAGCGCTTCTAGATCTTGTTTATATCTGGTTTCTACTTTGCATGGTAGAGTTTTAATTTTGTAGATGCAGCGACATACTGTGTTCACAGACAATGGTTTTCGTAAGTGTTCCTGAGCCCATGCAATGATTTCCACTGCAGAATTGTGTCTGGTTTTAATGCAGTGTCGCCGGAAGCCTGAAGATCATAGCCATCCAATATTAGTTTTCAGCCTTGTCCCTTGCATGCAGAGATTTCTCTGGAATCTCTGAATCTTTTAATGATATTATGTATCGTACATGATGAGATCCCCAAAGTCTTTGCAGTTTTACATTGAGAATTTTTATTCTTAAATTGTTACACTATTTGTGGTCTTTCACAGAGTGGTGAAACCCTCCCCATCCTCATGTCTGACAGACTCATCCTCTCTGGAAAGATCTTTTAATACCCATTCGTGTTACTGACCTGTTGCCAATTCACCTGATTAGTTGTGTGATATTCCACCAGCTTTAGTATTGTTTAGCATTTCACAACGTTTCCAGTCTTGTTGTCTCTGTCTCAACTTTCTTGAATCTTGTTGCTAATTTAGAGCGGGCATATATTTTTCATGAAACAATAAAATGTGTCAACATTTGATATGTTGTTTTTGTACTATTTTTTATTGAATATTGGGTTTAAATGATTTGCACATCATTGCATTCTTTTTTTAACACACATATTTTACGCAACATCACCATTTCTTTTGGAAGCGGGTTGTAAAATTTGTTGTGTAAAAGCAGTGGGTATTTTTTTGGGGGGTGGGTGTTATTGTTTTTAGGGCAGAGAGTATGATTTCTGATACTGACTTCAGGGGGTACATGCGGAGGGCAATGTCCATTCCTGGGCAGTAAGACAGGAACGCTGCCAGAGCAGTCTCAGCAAACAACCCAAAGATCAGGATACGATTCCTGCACAGGAAATGACAGAGGTAAATAGCAAAGATTTTGTCAAGAAAGGGGAACCATTGAAAGTGACCCTATACACAAACCTTCTAGTGAAATATCATGCAATTTCTAGTGAAATTGGCACGCTGTTCCCTAAATAGTACGAATGCTTTTGACCAGAGACCTGTGGCCATTTGAGATGCAGTCTTTTCCACTTACTTCATGCCCTGCTGGAATACAGAGTTCCTCCTGGTTTTGCAGATAACTAGATCGGCCCACTGCACCACCACAATGCTCACGAAGAACGAGGTGTGACAGGTGAATTCAACGATTTTACGCTGCTCATAGGTCTGCGGAAACAGCTCTTAGTGTACTTACAGTTCAAAACGTGTTACAGTCAATAACAAAAATGTCACGCTTCAGGAGAAGCCCATCCATTCAATTGTTAGAATTATCAGTGTGGGAGAGTATATTTTTTATTTCTTATTGACCACCATATTCTCTCCATGCAACCACCGGTACATCTTGGTGTTTATTCTCTAAGAATTGACATATTCACTCCAGTCCACTTGTGGTAGGTATTTCAGACCCTGTCAGTCTCACCCATTGCTGTCCATAGCTGTCCTCCAGCTCGTTGTTAAAGCGGTCGTCCCAGTCCAGACGGATGCCCAGGAGGGTCTCTGGCCAGAAGCCATTCTCAGCCAGGATCACAAAGTAGGTAAAGAAACCGGCTATTGCCTGGATCATACCTGGTGGTCAGTGAGTATAACAGAACATTCAAATGACAGCGGCCCATGAATTACAGCTGGTGGAAAAGGAATCCCAAACGGGACACTATTTACTGTTTAGTGCGCTTTTTTTGATCAGGATCAACTAAAGGGTGCCATTTAGGACAGATTCATGTGTCAGTTGGTGTGAACTGAAGGTTTTCTGACCTATCTGTCCGTAGGCCATGCTGATCAGTTTGTCGTTCACCAGCTTGTCTGTCTTTGGACACCGCGGTTGACGCTTCATGATGTCACTCTCAGCCGTCTCGTAGGCCAATGAGATCGCTGGTACCTGGAATCAGATAGAAGGGAGCGATGTGTCGGGGGGAAGTGAGTGTCACACAAAACAATGGAATCAGCAATTGGACAGGGCGTGTGAGTTGAGGTGGGCATGGACTGAGCCCAGTGTGACACCACACAGCAGGGTGGATACAAATCCAGTTTTGGTTAGTGGATGTAGCAGCTGTCACCCTGACCCATGGAAATGGTGAGTAATGAGTATTAAGGTAGGCTAGTGAATGATCACGCTGAGGGGACGGCTGTTTGGGAGTGTTGTGCAGAATGACACATACGTAAAGGCCATGAACCAGACACATTTTAAAGCATCTTGCAGGCATGCGTGCATACACCTGAAACATGGGTGGCTCTGGAAATTGAACCAAGAAAGGGCGTCACTGCCACCAAGCTCTACACACAGAGCCATACCGGGAAATGGTAAGTCAACATGACAAGTCATAGAATAAAGAATTGGCCTGTTCATAACGGAACGTCTTTAGGTGCATGAACTGCACAAAGGACAGTGCGCTCACTAAAATGGTTATGTTGTAACAGTAACAGAGATCAAACAGATGGACTGTTGAAAAAAGAAACAATCAAAGGTTTCCCGGATACCGTTTAAGACTAATCCTGGACTAAAAGCACTTTCAGTTGAGGATCTTCACTGAGCTTGCTTTGTAGTCCAGCTCTAAGACGTAATCTGTGTCAGAAAAGCATCCCCAAACACCGTATCAACGCTGTTTTCAGTTTCCAGCCAGCATTGCAGGTCCTCACCATGTCAGTTCCCAGGTCAATGCAGAGGATGGTAACCGTTCCCAGCGGCAGTGGAATACTGGCCAGGATGAAGAGGAGGAAGGGGCTGATTTCGGGAATGTTGCTGGTCAGGGTGTACGCAATGGACTTCTTTAAGTTATCAAAGATCAGACGACCTGTTTGAGATGGAAAACAACAGTTAACAGACCAAACACAAGAGTTTTTTTCCCAGGATTAGCACGTTCGTTTCCCCTCATCTCTTCCTCACCTTCCTCCACTCCTGTGACAATGGAGGCAAAGTTGTCGTCCAGAAGGATCATGTCAGCAGCCTGCTTGGAGACATCAGATCCGGCGATCCCCATGGCAACCCCAATATCAGCCTTCTTCAGCGCAGGTGAGTCATTCACTCCATCGCCAGTGACCGCAACAATTGCCCCCTAGAACAAGACAACACAGGTTCAGAGAATAAGGAACCATTTAGTTGAATACCTGCTGTGAATGGGAGATAAATGCCATTTAAATATTGTTGAGCCATTTTACCATGAGCCATTTTACTATCAAAAAGTTTTCCATAGAATACTTCCCCCCCAATATCTAACTCTGAACAGGAGAAAAGATTCAGAACACCTCGCTTATGCCGTAATTATACATTCACTCAAACACGCACACACACACACACACACACACACACACACACAGACGTCCTTTCACCGTTCTCTGGCAGCCCTCTACGATGATAAGTTTCTGCTGAGGCGAGGTGCGGGCGAACACTATCTCAGTGTGGTTCCTGAGCAGGTCATCCAAGTATTCTGCACTCATGTCCTTCAGGTCCCCACCGTGCACCACACATGCCTTGGCATCCCTGGGAACCAGACACAGATTCAAGCCCACAGTGAAGAACAGCACAAAGACAAGCAGGCAAAGTCACACACACACAGACCTGGGATTGACTTGACTCAGGGGAATATTTAGTCTTTCAGCGATGTCCTCCACCGTCTCGTTGTCTTCTGAGATGATACCTACGCCTTTGGCAATGGCTTTGGCAGTGATAGGGTGGTCACCTGTCACCATGATAACCTGACGGCAGAGACAATCAGAAAAACTCACACTGTTACACACTGTATGTAATCAATACCTGCCGTCAGCTGCACCTTCCCTCAGTTTTTTTCCTTTTTTTTCATGTCTGTGCCAGACTTCTTTCGAAGTTCCCATAGTTTCCTGATATACCAGATGCAGGATTTACATTGTTCCTAATTACACCCTCCTTATTCCAAGAGAAAATGTGATTTTCGGTGTCACCAGAATTTTACGTTGGTTGGTTGATTGGTTAGTTGACTGTTTGATGGCTATGCTGACTGATTGGTTGATTGATTGGCGGGTGTGCTGATTGATTGGTTCATTGATTGACGAGTGTGTAAATTGACTGGTTGATTGATTGATGTGTGTGTTGACAGACTTTTTTGTGCTCCTCACCTTTATCCCAGCAGAGCGGCACTTCCCCACAGCATCGGGCACAGCAGCACGGGGAGGGTCAATCATAGACATGAGACCCAAAAAACACAGCCCCTCTATAGGAAAGTTGACCAGGTCACAGTCGAACACAAATCCTTTAGGAAACTTGGATGGAGACAGTTGCAAGTGACAGAACCCTGAGGCAGAGAGAAACACACACGAAAGGCAGTTTGCTTTTAATATTGGATGAACAGTGTTTTCTTTTATACTTTTGATGTTGAGGGAATTTACATAGCGTAGGAGTGTGACTAGTTTACTGTACCTAGGACTCTCTCTCCCAGCCCTCCCAGGTCCATGTAGGCTGTCTGGAAAGCATCAATCCAGTCTTCATCCAGTGGTAGCACCTGACCTTCAATCATGATGGTACTACACCTGGGAGATGCACGAGTACAGGAATAATTCAGCTGTTGCGCTCACTCAGGGAGATCCTCATATGTGTTCACCATAGATGGATAGAAGGCTCGCCGATGTGTCTTTGTCGCTTGTGCGACAGTACTGCTCAGCATCACCAATTCACTTAAACAGTATTTAGCAATTGAGACAGTTAGTTTTGATATAAATAATACCTGTCCAAAATTCTCTCAGGTGCTCCTTTCATAACGAGTAGATGGCTGTTTTCATTATCTTCTTGTTCATGAATGGACAGCTTTGATAGGCAGAAGATGAAATGAAGACTTGGGAACTGAAGATTGTGTGGTATATGGGATACTCTACCAAATGAGTGTGTCCCTTTGATATTTTAAAGGAAAATTACACTTTTTTCACTTTGATGTCTCAGTGAGCCAAGAGAAAGTATAATCCATGATTCAATTTTCTGTAAACAGTTGTTACATGTTTTATCTAACATTAGCTATTGCAAGCTAAAAATCATTGCAAATAATTGGGTTGTGTGAGAATGTTAAAGAAATATTGAAATTCCTTGGCATTGACTCCAGATGGTTTGATTTTAATTAAAGGTGATTTGGGCGTTACAAAAAATAATAATTTACGCCTTATTTCAATTTATTTATTGCAAGTGGTAGCTATGGTATGTTTGTAATGGTTACTAGATCTCATATTAACCATGGAGCACATTTTGTCTTGGACCAGAGACTCAGGGTGAGCTACCATTTAAGATCAAGTTGAAAATGTTACATTTAACTTCAGTAAAAATTGTGCACAAATACGGAATTTCAGTTTATTATTTGTGTTGTAAATTGCCACCACAGAGTTTTATTTTATACCTGATACTTGTTAGTTGAGTTGAAGGGAATTTCTCCGACCTTGGGATTTCTGTCTCTCATGGAGCGGACAGACCCACAGGAGAGCTCAATACATTTCAACAAAGCAGTCTCTGAAGCATCACCAGCAGTGTCCCTCTGTAATACCACAACAATCAGCAGGAGACAGTCTATTCATAATGTCAGAATGGGCTGCTACCTACTGCTGTACTGTATGGAACTATTGCTAATGTGATAGTTAGGAGGCACAGGTTTTGTTTAGCTGTTTTCAGTGAGACACGATGTGTCTACACTGGATTTAGTCACGTGCGTATATGCTGCTGGAGGCACTTTAAAATGGATGATTGGCCCATCAGTAATTGGTTTGGCTGGAATGAATGGAAACGTATCCAGCTATTGCCACGAGCCATCCTCACAACAACAAACATCGCTGTTAAGAGTGTATAGTGGCCATCACATACCTTAAGGATAGCAATGTTTTCCTGTCCAGCTTTGAACTCAGCACGATTACAAAGTCCAGCGACACAAGCTAGAGCCTGCCATGTAGCTGAGGTCTTGTCAAATGTTGCACCTGCCAAAATACAGAACATGCATCACTCACAGACCACTGACTAGTGTACACACAATTCTGATGACCTTGAAAAAAATCCATATTTTCCTAAAATCCCAGTTGTAGGATTCCCTGATTTCTTCTATATTGCATATGTATTCCTTTACTCTGGGAGTATTTTCAATTTGTACAGACAATGCGACTGAGCTGAATTTTTATCTTTCGATAATACAAAGCTGACTGTATAGCATCTGTATTCCACTCTAGTATCCCTAAATTCTCGGATCAAAGCTAATTTATCAGTGCAAAGTAGCCCTCTAATTCAAAGTGTGGGTTTAGGACAGAAGGGACAGGTCTGTGGGTGGTCCCACCAGATTGGTCCTCGGTCGTGTCGGCCTCATGGATCATGTTGTCAAACCACATGTGGGCCACCGTCATGCGGTTCTGGGTCAGAGTCCCTGTCTTGTCGGAGCAGATGGTAGAGGTAGAACCCAGAGTTTCCACAGCTTCCAAATTCTTCACCAGGCAGTTCTTCTTCGCCATCCGCTTGGCAGTGAGGGTGAGACAAACCTAAAGGAGGGGTTAGAGGTCAGAAAAATATCGTGAATGGAGAGACTAGAAAAAACAAACAAGAAACAAGTGTGTTTGATTCATATGCCTCACAAGTAAATGCTGACTGAGAAATTGAAGTCTTTTGCAGTAATGTCACTCGAATGGTTAAAGAGAGACAGAGGGATGCAAAAAACGTCATTTTACAGTTTAGAGAGCACGACTTGAGTAAACGTGTCAATTGTGAGATTTAGCAAGAGATTTGCATGGAGATGGAGAATTATTATTTTACCCAGATACACAATTCAAGTTCATTGCCTCGGGGGGTCTAGGGATTTAAGCTGCTGCCTCTAGCATAGATAAATGTTCCACTGCGTGCTTGGGTTTGAATCCGGCACATCTCTCTCTCACTCACCAGCTACCAGAGAAGAAGTTGGACTCACAGGAAATGTCCCTATGAAAGACAAGCATCCTGTCCTGGGGGTGTTCTTCAACATCAAGCAGATCAAGCTGCTTTACACAACATAAAGTGGAGATAGGCTATCGCCTCAGGCTGTGGGCTGCTCTGGCAACATCAAGGCTTACTCACAGTGACGGTTGCCAGCAATCCCTCCGGGACATTGGCCACGATGATGCCAATGAGGAAGATGACGGCCTCCAGCCAGGTGTACCCTAGGACAACGGCCAGGATGAAGAAGGACACCCCCAGAAACACAGCCACGCCAGTGATCAGGCGGATGAAGTGCTCGATCTCCATGTTTATGGGAGTCTGGCCTGTCTCCAGTCCAGAGGCCAGGGTAGCAATACGTCCCATCACTGTGCGGTCTCCTGTCCCCACTACGACACCATGGGCTGTACCTGAAGGGAAAGGAATGACGGAGGTCAGACTAGACATCCTGGATGCATGGGACGATGAAGTGACTGTCCTACTGACCCTCAACACAGTTGGTGGAGAAGAAGGCAATGTTTCGAGTCTCCAGCGGGTTGTCATGGGTGAACTCCGGAGTTCTTGTCTGAGGCTCTGACTCCCCTGTCAGAGAGGAGTTATCCACCTTCACACGTAGACAGGGCAAAGGCATCGAGTAGAACAGACAGACACAGGGACAGACACAGGGACAGACACAGGGACAGACACAGGGACAGACACAGACAGACACAGAGAATTACGAGAGAAATTAAGAAATCCACCTGGACAAAGAGTAAGAGAGTGAATCTGTTTGGTTTCTCCAGGCCTATCCCTCTCCAGCCAGGCCTATCCTTCTCCAGCCAGGCCTATCCTTCTCCAGCCAGGCCTATCCCTCTCCAGCCAGGCCTATCCTTCTCCAGCCAGGCCTATCCCTCTCCAGCCAGGCCTATCCTTCTCCAGCCAGGCCTATCCCTCTCCAGCCAGGCCTATCCTTCTCCAGCCAGGCCTATCCTTCTCCAGCCTGGCCTATCCTTCTCCAGTCTGGCCTATCCTTCTCCAACCTGGCCTATCCTTCTCCAGTCTGGCCTATCCTTCTCCAGCCAGGCCTATCCTTCTCCAGTCTGGCCTATCCTTCTCCAGACTGGCCTATCCTTCTCCAGTCTGGCCTATCCTTCTCCAGCCTGGCCCATCCTCACCTTGCAGCCCGCGGCTGAGACGATTCGGAGGTCGGCTGGGATCCGATCACCTCCTTTGATCTCCACCAGGTCTCCTCTCACCACTAGCTCTGCATTGATGGTCATCTTCTCTCCCTCTCTAATCACCAGGGCTTGCTGTCAAGGACGGAAATGAGAGAAGATTGATTAAAGAGAGTGAGGGAGGAGGATTCACCATCAAATCCAATGTTGGCTCAAATTATGAGTTGGGTTCTGTTGGGTTCTGTTGCGTATGCTTGTTGTGCCTCTCAAGTCAGTGTGGGATCACTCTTAAGAAAGATAATGTCTTCGACTACGGGATGTAACCCTGTTGTAGCTCTTACACACTGTGGGACTTACAAAGCCATAGACTGCATTCCCTTCATAGTCCATTACTTCTAACATGGTACTGCACTTTAAAGGTACAATGGTCAGAAGTGTATTTTATAGGGAATAGGGCACTGGTAAAAAGGGAAGTGTTCACTGAAACAGGCATAGCCTGCTATTTGGCATTCAGAAAGAGACATCATTTGCTGTCGGTTCAACTCACCTGCGGAACCATGTTTTTGAAGGAGTCCATAATTCGGGAGCTCTTGGCCTCTTGGTAGTAGGAGAAACAGCCTGTGATGATCACCACAGCTGACAGAACCACTCCCAGGTACAACTGTCATAGGAGAGGGATAGAGAGAGAGAGTTTGCAGTGATAATAGATTTATATGTATATATATTTAGAGAGCAACAAAGATATGTATATAGAAATTAGTAGTTGTTGTATTTTGCTGTAGATTTCTGAATTGATAATGATAATAATATTTATAATATGTAATTTTATTGTTTATTATTATTTTTCAAAATTATTTTTGTACTGTGATATTCCTTTTTTAATTATCTCATCAATATGTAATTATTATTTTACAATACATACTGTATACATCGATGCTTTGACAGTACTAACACAATGGTTTCCCTGCCAATAAAGCAATTAGAATGTTGAAGTGTGTATGAGGATGAGGGATAGTGTTTTGAGAAAATGGGGGGGCATAGAGTGTGTGCGTGCGTGTGTGTGTGTGTGTGTGTGAGAGAGAGATAAAGAGGGTAAACAGAAAGTGTGTGTGTGTGAGAGAGAGTTAGAGTACATGGCATTATCAGCATCATATAGAGTGTGTGCATGTGTGTGTGTGTGAGAGAGAGAGTTAAGAGTACATTATCAGCATCATAGAGAGTGTGTGTGTGTGTGTGTGTGTGTGTGTGTGTGTGAGAGAGAGAGTTAGAGTACATTATCAGCATCATAGAGAGTGTGTGGGTGTGTGTGTGTGTGTGTTTATGTGTGTGTGTGTGAGAGAGAGAGTTAGAGTACATTATCAGCATCATAGAGAGTGTGTGTGTGTGTGTGTGTGTGTGTGTGTGTGTGTGTGTGTGTGTGTGTGTGTGTGAGAGAGAGAGAGAGAGAGTTAGAGTACATTATCAGCATGTGAATCAAATGTCACTGATTTTGCAAATGATGATGGTTGTCTGAGGTTGTATGTTTCTATCAGGTTGACAATAACTGGAACAGACCAAGTACCTGATAACTATATAGTTACTGCAAAGCGCCTGCCTGTGTGGTTGTATCATGCCAACTCCTTGTCACTCATTGCCAATACAGGGGCCCAGAGATACAGAGATCTGGGACCAGGCTAACTTCTGACAGATGTAATGTAGCCTGGAGGAGCCACATTAATCCAGTTGGCAGACTGTGCTGGATGTCAGGCAGGACTGCAGTGTGTTCACTGCTGAAGACTGTACTGAATCTGGAGTGATTGTTAACTGCCAAATGGGATGAGGCTGGCAGGAATATGGGTGTGTAAATACATTTTGTGGAGTGAACTTGACTGATTTTACACAGCCCAGCCCCATGACAGTTCTCACGTTGTCATTGGCTGGCTCGTCCTCTGTGCCCACTTGGATGCTGTATGCCAGGAAGCAGAGCATGGCACCGATCCAGAGGAGCAAGGAGAAGCCCCCGAACAGCTGACGGCAGAACTTTACCCACTCTGGTGTTGTGGGAGGGGGAGTGAGCACGTTTGGTCCATCCCTGGCCAGCACCTCCAAAGCCTTGGCGTTGGTCAAACCCTGGAAGACAATGAATGAACACTTTCATGTCCCGTAGGGAAACATCATTTGCTTGGCATCATTAAAGCCATTTCTGGCAAACAAATAATAAAAGACATACAAGACATCACTTATGTATAATTTGCATCACACAGACTAATACAATCACTGACCATGACAGACCATCCCTATGAAGACAGATACACTCACAACAGCGCAGACATTTTCTTCAGTTTAAAAGCTACAGCAACGGGATTCTGCCTTTTGTAATAGAAGCACTAGATGTCACACTGAGGTCATGTCTAAAGAAGTGCTTTTGTGCCAGTTTCACTAGGATTTCAGTCATTTCAAATTGAGCTGCAAATTACTCTTTGATTCCATAAAAAATTAAGTAGAATTTGAAATAAAGGTAATATATTTTAACCCAATGACATTAAAATCAAATGGCTTATTTATAATAATAATAGACACATTAACTTAGATTTTTAATGCGTAAGGTGACCAATACCAATGAGGTTTAAATATTTTTAAAGTCTTAAAGAATTTTAACTAAAGTGATGAGAAAGTAGACTATGTCAAGGGACGCCTATAACAATTAACGATTCCCTTTATATATGTAAATGTCAGAGAAAAATAAGATTTCCGGAATGAATACATTAAACATTGAAGAACAGAAGAGAAAAATACATTTAAATAAATAAAGGTATTCCTTGACATCTTTGAGTTCAAATGAAAACTCATATTTGAAACACTGTGTGTCTTTCTTTAGTGTTAATAAGGGGCATATCCTTTTTATAAAATATTTGTCATATTAGTCTTTCTTATATTATTAGTCTCACTTGAAATGCCCTGCAATACAGCTGGGTCATTGCCACCCATTCGAATCCTGGTCATAGTGTACACACAGGAGTTTCCACAGTCTGGACCGGATGGGTGAGATGTCAGACACAGTCAGCACCTGGCGGCCAAATCCAATGTAACCACCAAAAAACATTTTGATTCTGTTTAAGATGGAATCGGTAGGATTAAAGATGACATAGATAGAAATCTATTACTTCAAAGATATTCACTGTAGTAATACCACTGAACATCAGTAATGGACATTACAGGACTGGGTTGAGAACCCTGTGGACTCAATTTGGATCACATTGACAAACACGGACCAAAGTAACAGTTAGGGGTGAGTATATGTGTGTCTGTGTGTTTGTGTAATGTGTGTGTAGTGTGGACTGAGGCAATAGCTATATTGAGATTAGATAAGGACTGGGAGATTAAAGTGACTGGGTAGAGCAAAGAGAGAGGGAAAAGGTGTCTTTGTGTGTTACCTGAGTCAGGTTGACTCCATATCGTTTCTCCAGATCGTCTAATGATATCTTGTGATCGTCCTTTGAAACAACAGAATAATAAGATTTACTCAAATGAACCAGAAGGTCAATATTCAATATGAAACTCACGGCACAGATGTCTTTGCCGATTTGACAGCAAGACAGCATCCCAAATGGACAACTATTCATTTGGTGCTAGCCTGGTGCCAGACCAGGTTGTGCCACCATTTCAGTGGAACCACAACATTGGCACCTAGGGCTGTACTGTCGTTGCTACCGATTAGCATAGCTAACAGGGTGCCTTTAGGGAGCTGTCCCTGTGACAGCCTCTCACCATGGACACCTCCTTCTTCAGCTCATCCAGATCCCTCTCTTTTCTGTTCTTCTTTCCTGCTCCATTTTCAGTTCCACTCTGAGGAATAAGGACATGAACAGATCAGATTTATACCTCAGCAGCGAGAGGCAGGAGAAGTATACATGTTTAGAATGATCCAATCCTGTTGACATCACATAGATTTAGTTTAATGAATCTGGTAGAAGTGTTTCCATGTTTATATTATATTGCAAGGGAATGTGTCATATTGTTTAGCTCTCCCCCTAGTCCGGCTGAAAGAAAAAGCACGGACCAGCATAGATTGGTGAGCAGCTTGTGTTTTGTTTTCTCTGGTGACCTGCCTTCATTGTATTTTCTCTGGTGTACAGCCTTTGTATTATTTTCCCAGGTGACCAGCCTTTGCTGTGTTTTGGACACTGGTGTCAAGCATTAGCAAATAACCAACATACCAGCATATGCTGTTCACCTAGAAAACGAGCAACAATTTACACATTAGATTTTAAAGTGGCCTTTAGTTGGTATTGGATTCCTGCTAAAGCGGGGATATCAATTAAATGTTTTATTCATATAAAGACTAATATATTTTAGAATATAAGACTATCTATTCCATCTAATGTGATCCGGAACAGCCATTCCGGTATGGGCTTCTATCCTAATCTAACTAATACATTGGATTAGGATCCAAAAAATACTTTGTGCAGTATAAGATTATTGTATCAATCAATACTAAACAATGCATTAATAAATACACAATAATAATCTAACTGCAACGCAAGTTGGGAAATACAAAAATGGGTGGGGTCAGAAAAGCAGGACCAGGGCAACACTGGAGGGGCCACAGGCTTTGTAAGACTTAGATTCAACCTAGTAACAAAACAGACAAACTTATCTAATGGATCCATTCAGTGATCCTAATTTCAACCAGCCAGGTCCTCCTGAGACACTGTTGGCCTGAGATAGGGACTGAAACAGAGCGTGACATAAAGCCTGAGACAGATTCTGAGATAAAGCCTGAGACAGAGCCTCACATAAAGCCTGAGACAGAGTCTGAAATAAAGCCTGAGACAGAGCCTAACATAAAGCCTGAGACAGAGCCTCACATAATGTCTGAGACAGAGCCTGAGACAAAGTCTGACATAAAGCCTGAGACAGAGCCTGGGACAGAGCCTGAGATAAAGCCTGAGACAGAGCCTGAGATAAAGCCTGAGACAGAACCTTAGAAAGAGCCTTAGAAAGAGCCTTAGAAAGAGCCTTCTGGACAGACCAGACTGACAAGCTACAACATGCTGGGCTGTGTCAGGCTTTTTTCTCCAGCAGGGGAAGAATGCAGCATCATGGAAATCATCTGCTGCTGTCACTCTTCCTTTCCCGGCAGCATGCGTGAACGGGCGAAAGAACGACTGACCGGGAAAGAACGAATGTGTGAGAGTGACAAATTGAAAAAGCAATCAAGAATTGTTTTTTGAGAGCAGAGCCAGTGGAGTGCAGGAAATGTGGCTGAAATGGCAATTTCCTTTTCTCGATGATATAAGAGATTATCAGCAACACCTGCTAAAAACAAAAGTCATCTTGGATTGAACAAGTTCTACAAATAACATTCTCAAATGAGTCGATAGATATTTCAAGAAGAAATGAATGATATGAATTGGAAGTATTTAACCCTTAGACGTAAGTAAATGTTGATCCAGGCCCAACTTAACCATATTTATATTCATATGACTCTCTCTCTCTCTTATTGTTATATTCAAGTGTAAAGGCTAGGATAAACAAATGTGATAAGAAATGAGTGAACTTACCCCTTTCGCCATGTTAGCGGTGAAGTGCGAAGGACAGACCTCCTGATAGACAGCAGTCCTGATCCCAAACACATGCAAAAGACACTGGTGGCTTATTTTGGGACTAGGACTGACACCCACCCGACACTCCTCTTTCCCCCTTTCAGGGTAACCTGAACCCCTATAGCCCAGCCCCCTGGAATACAGAGAGGGCTATGCAGCGGTACCTGCACCTGCTGCTATCCACCCCCAACCCGCCCCCCCCCCCTGTAAGGAACAGCTCCCATGGAGCCCTGCTACAAGCCCCTCAACATCCACCAAACACAATACAGGAAACAATAGCAACAGTAATTACAGCACCACTATCCTCAGATACACTAAGACCTATTGTTTTTCTTTTCAGTGAGATGAAGGAAAACAATGTGATTAGAACATGTACAGGTTTGGAAATAGGGTGACCTTCATTCAACACCTAACAACCTTGTAAAGAGACAATTGTTGCCAAAAGTGGGATAGCATCATTAAAGTCTCTGAAGCACAGTTAAGTTTATATAATCCAAGAGGATTTCTATCTCTTTACTTGCTGCTTGAGGACATTTGCTACTTTTCTTATTTAATTTATTCTAATTACTTGTGTGAAGAGGGCCACCCGTTACACAGTATTGCCTTAATTAACAACCCTATTTTACGCTGATAAATTAAAATGAAACAAACCATGCACTGACCACAGAAGACATCACTTTCATCAACAAGTACAACACTAGAATCAAACAGACAAGGAGAACGGTAGACATTCTTATTTGGCTTTATTTTATTCTCCTTTCACATAACTGAGATGCGTAGGATGCTTTAATTATTTACCTTCCCTTTACAACACATTTTATATAACAGTCAAATGTATATTATTAGTGCACTTTAATTATAAGCATTAAACTAAACTGTAAAAATGTAAGAAGCTTGACATTTCAGAGAAAGGAATGTTATCTAACAACCAAAACTAATACAATACACAGTACATACAACACCATATTGTGAAGACATTTTAAGTCTGTTCCCTGTCAGGAGTCAGGAGTCTGTGTGGCTGTACTGAAAAAGGACTGAAAGAAACATTCATACTAATCCCATCTTACGAAGGATAGTTGGTTAAACAGCAATGAGGTGATCAAAAATATCTATTTCCTATTGGCTTAATGAACCGCGGTGTGGTTTTAACACACTCCTTATGAGCACTGTTAAAAGAGCACATTCAACACTACACGAACCACCCTGCATAGCCTATCAAGCATTCATTCAGAAGCTTGGGGTAAGGACCTTGAAAGAGAGAGCTTTAGTGAGAGATGAAGCCATATCGTCAGCAATACATACAGACTTTGGCTTGGCTTAATACACAAGATAAGTCTCTCACTCTCTCTCTTCCTAAAGTATATTATTCCCTAGCGAAAAACCTGTTCTTTTTTCCAATCACGTTACCACTGGCAACATCTGAAGTTAACCTTCCTTATCCTCCTCGTCATCTCCTCGTCATCTCTTTCGCTGTGTGAGTGCTTCCTCTAGCCTCAGCTTGCAAGCACCTTAAATAAAAAACAATTTATTTTCCAGTTTTGGAAAATATGCACCAAATAAAACAGCCACACAGATCCCCCTCCATATACAAGGGCAGAAATGTGATCAGATGTAGTAACACACTATCACATTTCTGCCTCGAAAACAAAACGTGTTCTGTGCACACGGAAACAGTAAAACGTCCTCTCATCTCATTACAAGCTATTTCTTAGGTTGACATACATGTGCAGTGGTTTTATCAGCGTTTGTTTGACATAACAGTCTGATAAGACACTCAGACACACATAAAACATGCACCTTGGCGACCGGCAGAGAGCTATAGCTAGATTAACGTCTTCAATGAGAACTAATAAGATGGACGATTCTGCCCAGTATCCATCTGTGGCCAATAGGGGGCAGAAGGGAGCGACGTGGCATTCCAACCAGAAGAAATGGTGGGTGAACAAACGGGCAGGGGTGGAGGGGTGGCATTGGTGGGTGACTGAGTGGGACGTTGGTGGTCAGGGGGGTGGAGGAGAAAGGTGTCCATCACTGAGTTTGAAAAAAGATAGGAGGAGGAAGAAAAGGAGGAGAAAGAAAGAAACAGAAATGAAGTTTGTTTGAGCAGGGGGCCTGGCTTTGTTTGATTGAACTAGAAAGAAGAGGCTTAAGGATAGAATATAAAGTGTTGAGTGGATTGGCTAGTCAATGAGGGAACAGAGCTTAGTGTCACTGAAGGACAGAGGGACCACACTAACAGAGGCAAAGAAGAAAACACTGTGTGTGTGTGTGCCTGTGTGTGTGGGGGGGGGGGTGCAGGAAAGAGAGATACAGTTAACAGTATGTGCTAGAATAATTATTTGAGAGGAAAGAAACGTGCACAGGATCAAAATAACCCGGAAGAGAGGAAAGATGTATCATTTTGCAGAACCCCTTTGTTGTCAGTGCCTGAGTGCGTCCGCTGTCTGTCAATGTGACGTCATTCAGAGGACTCAGTCACACAAATAAACACCACAGATACCCATTCCCTGCATAGTGCACAACATTTGACCAGAGCCCAATGGACCCTGGTTGGAAGAAGTGCACTACATAGAGAACAGGGAGCCATTTGGGACATGCACTCAGAGACCAGCAAACAGGGCATTTTCTGCTTTACATTTCTATTGTAACAGCCTATATCTGCTGAATGCCTTATTGAGCCAGGAATAACCTCTGGTGTGCAATGACTGCCAGGCAGTTCGGCACAGCCAAGCACTAACACATCCATTAGCTCAAATGTGAGGGGATTGAATCACCCGGTTATTTGGTTTGAACCTGTTTACACAAGCTAAGAGCTTAGAATCGCATTTCTGGAATTCTCCCGACTTGTCTAGGGCAGGATGCTCTGATCTGATAGAGCCACTCAAAGACATCAGCAGCAGGAAACATTAACAGAAGTTCCAGAAACTATTTCATCTTGTAGTTATTTGTGTCTGTACATTTGTCTGGTTGGTCCAGATGTTACACTGCATGGCTCTCTCTGCTTGATGCTACCTGGAGAAATTAGAGGCATGCCATTCTTGGTCTCATTTAACAGAGACTGAGCTTAGTATTGTGGGACAACTCTCATTCAGCTTAGTAGTACAAATCTAACAGGACGTAAGACAAAGGGAAACTGGGTGCAGTCTAAATGAGAGTGGTTTCATAGGGTGTGGCCAATGGAAGCGGAAGCAGTCAGGTGATGTGAAGGCTTGAGAAATAGGTTCAGAAAATCTATTGGAGAGACAGGGAGAGAAGAAATGAGAGAGAAAGAGAGGAAGTGACAGAAATAGGAAAGAAAGGATGTGAAACAGTTAGCATTAAAAGTTTTAAGAAACACTTGTACAGTTTGAATAAAGAGTGTGAATAAGCGCTCCCATCGACAGAGAGAAAAGGAGAGAAAAGAGAGAACTACCGTCAGTCAGTGTGAGGATGGAAGTCAGACAGACATCTTAAAATGTGTGTCCCAAATGGCATCCTATTCCTAACCTGTAGACCCTGGTCATAGTAGTGCACTATGGGATAGAATAGTGAGCTACTTGGAATACAGTCAAAAATAACATATTGGGTTGTCCCTGCAGCCAGGAATCTGTGGTGAATTTCCAGTAGATGGGAGACATACTGCTCTGCATCACATCTGAGATGTCAGAATGAAAGGAAAGCTTGGGAATAACTTTAGATTTTGTTCTCAAACCAGCAGTCAGATGGAATTTTATTTGGTTGAAAAAGCACGTTTCAAGACCTGACAGGGCAAGTTGGAGTGTTATACTTCCATTGATAGGAGTTATTATATTTTAGTACCACTATTTTGTCTTCTAGTGTTCACCTAGTGTGGCATTAAGATCAGGATGAATATAATTTGACTTGTACAGGCTTGGATCTCATGAAATACTGCACTAGACAGATTCTGGCTGCCTCCGGAATGACACCTTATTTCTTATTTAGGGCACAGCACAACTTTGTCTTTTAAGGAGGTCCACTAGGAATGGGGCGAAATTTGGGACACAGCGTGATGGTTTTTAGGGCATCCTTATTAAGGTCCTCCTCGGCCTCCTGTTCCAGTAAAATTTGAACACTGTTGTCCACTGTTAACCCCCCTGTCTGTCTCTTTCACTTATTTCCGGAAAAGTTTTTTGGCAAGTTGGGACAAGGGTTGGAAACTGGCTAATTTGGCAGACCCACTCCCTTTCCCCTCTCCCTCTTTGTCCCCCTTGGTGAGCTCCAGCTCAATGGTCATCAGTACCCTCCCAGCCCCCTTGGGTGAGTCCCCTCCCCCTGTTCCTGCTCTCTCTGACTGTCTCAATACTTTGGGCTGGGCTGTGTGGGCGCTGGGTTGGGGCTCTAGCTCTCTGCTCGCCGTATCCTATTTCTTATCCTTGCGCGACTCCTGTTTCTTCTTTTCTGAGGCAGCGGCCTTCAGCTTGGATGGGTCCCCGATGGAGAGAGCTGGGACCTGTGGAGACGAGGAGGGAACAGGGGAGGACAGGAGTCACTTCAGGAGGAGAGGAGGAGGGAACAGGGGAGGACAGGAGTCACTTCAGGAGGAGAGGAGGAGGGAACAGGGGAGGACAGGAGTCACTTCAGGAGGAGAGGAGGAGGGACCGGAGAAGAGAGGAGGCGGGAACCGGGTAGGAGAGGAGGGAGAGAGGGGGAGAAAAGAGAGAGGGGAGAGAGACAGAGAAAGGGGGGGGGAGAGATACAGGTGGGGAAGGAGAGAAGGGGGGAAGAAATATTTAGTACGGGGGGATTGTGTAGATTGGGGGGAATGGATGTTAAATATAAACCAGGAAACAGGTGGATTGAAGAAGGGAGAAAGGCTTTTCATTAGAGGAGAGAGAGCAACAGGGGTCCGTTCAGGAGAAAAAGAGAGTGATATTTAGGAGGTGAGGGGGAGGAGAGTGACGGGGGGGGGTCTCCAGAGCTGCAGGGGTCACAGAACATCCGTGAGTTAGGGACAGAGTGACGAGACTGCTGCAGTCACATCTGACACAAGGCTGCCTCTCAGCTCATCTCCTTCCAGCACAGCAGGTGCCTCTAATTCAGCTCTGAGTCACGTTTACCAGGCAACACGCAGATGTGCATCAATCACTCGTGCATCAGTTCACATTCATCTGCAGTAGAGATTTACCCATGACAATGACAACACATTACAGGAGCTAAAGATGTGGTGGAGGCTATTTAAAGGTGGAACATTAGTGTAAAATGAACCTTCGGGAATAGGGCACAGGTTAGGTCCCGAATTGCGCCCTATTCCCTAAAGTGCACTTTGTACCAGAATCCTATGGACCTACAGTATGGGACTAGGGTATCCATTTGGGATGCCTCCACAGGCTGCAGGGAAACACGCGGTGGAGAAATGTAGCCTCCGAGTTAGTGAAAAGGAAAGGTCAAAGCAATCTAACGTCATTACTGGCAAACAAACGCTAATATAGGCCAGCAGGCTCTGGGCGGCTATGGGAAGGGTTAAAGGTTGAAGGAAAAGGGCTCTGGCTACAGGGACATTAGACAGATACCACTTCCCAAAACAGCATCCTTTTCCCAATATTGTGCAATGCTTTTGACCTGTCGATCACTTCATATGACCAGAAGGTGTGCACTATATAGGAAATAGGGTGCCATTTGGTACATGAAATGGGTGTTCGTACAGGGTCTAATTACACTTATAAATCATGTCATTTCATCAAATCAGACTTATCAAGTGCCGTGCTGACTCCACACATTCTGTAACATGTACTGCATCCTAATTATTTTCTGTGCTCGCACAACAGCGCCGCAACAACGCCGCAACAACGGCGCAAGAATCCCATTGATTGCATCCCAAATGGAATCCTATTCCCATCATAGTACGCTACTTTTAACATTGCACTGTCAAGGGAATAATCAATTAGGACACATGCAGGGTCTTGTGAAAACAGTACATGTATTTTAAAACATTGTAAACATGTTTATATGCCGTATCTAATTGGGTCCTTTTTTCACTGTTAAATATAAAAATGTTATGGAATGAATATATGTGTATATTTGGAGAGAGACAAAAAAGATTGTGAGGGGTCAAGTAAAGCCAGAAAAAATAGGTAACCTGCACCTTTAAATGACAGGATTCATACTGAGGCAAAGGCTGTTTTCAAAGAAGGTTGTTTTCAAAGCTTGTTTTGTTTCACACTATGAAATTAACTGCTCATGGTGAGGCTGTACGTGTAGAAGACAATATTGTTATAAAGTCAGCAACCGTCCCTTTGGCAGTGATTTCTATTATTAATTCATACACACAACCTCAGGGCACCGTGTGCTGCTTGACTGCAGCCTGACAGTCAGTCATGTGACAGTATGTGCGTCCCAAACACCACTCCACTCCCTATTCAGTGTGTTACTTTTGACCAGGATTTTTTCGGGATGCAGCCAAAGAGCCCTGGTAAAAAGAGGTAGTGCACTTTACATAGGGAATAAGATGCGATTTGGGCCGTAGAGAGAGAGCTGTGGAAGCATAAAAATGAGGGTGCACTCTGATGCTGAGGTAGACAGAAACAAACCCTGACCGTAACCTCTGACCTCTGACAGAACAGAGCCCAAGCTGTAAGCCTCTGACCCAGTTGTTGCCGTAGATCCAGCAGCTGCGTACCTGAGTGTACGGTCCTGAACAATGCTGTGAGAAATGAACTACACACCAAACTCTCTCTTGTAGAGAGACAAAACATAAAAACATTCACATAACGTTCAGATGTCAACACCAAGAAACCACCAGTAGTACCAAAAAAGGAAAAGGAAACGTTAGTTAAACTACTTATGTCTGCATCTAAAATAGCGCGATGGTCCCTAAGGGGATGCAGCTAGGGTGGCATTTCACATGCAGACAGAGCCTTCCACCCACAGGTACTTATCCAAATGGGACTCAGTGACTGGGACTCGGTGTAATTTGAGATGACTGTGAGCAAATTATGGGGCCTGTGATTTTAATTTGACTCACAGGAAGTCAGTAGGTCCCTCTCTTTCTCTCCTTTCTCTCCCACAGAAAGCAAATCAGTCCCATTCAAACGGAATGGAATTACAACACATGCAGCCCTTTCCCAGTGGTGGTGACTGGTGTTGTGATTTTCGCCTCAAGGCTTGAGGCTGTGTACCCATTGTGCAGCGTTTGTCTGGCCCTAAGGAGGTGCTGAAATGAACAGAGGAAGGTTGGAAGACGGGGGGAGGGGCAGTGCTTAAGCTCATGGTGTTTGGGAAGCTGACTGTGGCTTTAAAGCATTCCAACACTGATGACTGTTACACTTGCTAGCAGGAGAGGACTATTAAATGTGCTTTGCAATAATCCATTCCTTTGATGTTGATTCGGATTGAAGAGTTTTTGCTCTGTGGTATTCAAAGTAACAGTATTGTACAGAAATATGCAGGTGCTTGGGCTGTTTATATGCAACTAGTTGAAATATGAGCTGTCATGTAATAACGCAGCTGTGACAGTTTATGAACCAGTCGTTATAATATGAGCTGTCATGTAATAACGCAGGTGTGACAGTTAATGAACCCTTCGTTATAATATGAGCTGTCATGTAATACTTGGTCTATGTCGGTTTATACACCGGCATTTATAAGATGAACTGACAACACTTTACTTGGGTCAGTTTTAACCCGCCAGTCATAACATGAGCTGTCATGTAATATGTTTCGATAAGTGTGGTTCTCTTACATGACTTGTGTTGTACGGTGCTTGTGTGCAGTAGCAGTGAGCTGCTGTCGTTGTGTAGTTGTGAGTGAGCCGACGTCGAGAGGACTTGCCTGTCTTTGCTGGGATCCCTCTTTACCCTTCCCTTTCTTTCCATGTTTGCTGAAGGAGACAAGAGAGACAATGTCAGGTGGACGTCACACCTCAGCCTCCAGCGGTCAAAGAAAAGGTTACCGATCACCCAGCAGCGCTGCCTCTGCAGCGGGCGAACAGAGTTACGGACACACGTCTACTATCACACGACACCGTGCCCTGCCCTCCCCAGTCCGCTCTAGTCGCTCTTTTTGTCACGGTCACAGACTGACAAATTTGATTAGTGGCCAGGCTCGTGCCACCTGCCGATTGGACGGTGTGGTGGTAACGCCGCAGCCTGCACACAACTCCATCCCCCCACGGCCATGCAGTCTCTCTGAAAAATAGACTTACAACTAGCTACATCCATCTACCGAAATCTACCTATCTGCGTTTTGTCGCCTGAACGAGGTGCCACCCAGTGCCAGCTAAGCCATGCAGGTGTCCAGGCCGGGGATGGGCTCAGGCTTCGGGACCAGACCCAGACACGGTGGCACTGACCTGACACTGAGGTTGAAGACTCTGCGCGCCACCAGGAATCTCATAAGGTAGTAGATGACCACGATGAGCACCAGGAGACCCAGTACGGCGCCGATGATGGCCCCCGTGATGACTCCTGCCTGGATGGGAACTGGGGGATGGGGTTCACAGAGAATGTCAAGTGGAGGAAATGCAGAGATACTACTTTTTTTAAACCCAGACCACCGCTAACTGTCCTCTTGTCATTTTAAGCTGTGTATTTCTTTGATGCTTTTGCCTGGTCCGGCCAAACATGAGGAGTTTCTGGACCAGAAGTGTCAAGGTTGGGCGCGTTGGGCCTGGGAGGAACAGTGAAGAGTGGCAAGGATAATGGCATCATGGCCATCACTACTGACACAACGCTCTCATTGCAAAACATTGCAGTTCTGTCCTTCCACCCGTAATATGCTAGTTTTATATATAACATCGATGTTATGCTGTGCCTGAACCATAATACCATTAGAGTTTCATATTCAGTACTGTTACGTTGGTCTAAGCACTCACCCTATAACAGCATTATATAACAGAACAGTTCTATTCTATTCTCACCTCTTTCTAAATTATAAAACATATCTGAGTTGCTCATTTGTTGGTTATTTGATGGCGTTGATAAGTTCCTCCTGTTTGTCGAAGACTTGCGTTTCTAATGTTCAGTTATTCAGTCCTTTGAAATGTTTTGACATTGTTTTCACAGGATACTTTTTCAGAAGCCTTAGTGCTTGATATGAAATGACCTTTCTGCACTGCCATTCGTTGTATTTTTTTAAAGCTTCAAATGAGGTGGTCTGACGGTTGCATTGATCAGTTATAGAGTCAATATGAAGCTTTCTGCTTTCATGCTCAGTCGGCCTTAACATAACGGTTCTGTAACGTAACGGATCTATAACATAACTGTTCTATATTGCTGTGCTCACCCTTTTCAAAGACCAGCAGTCTGACACTGGAGGGACGTCCCACTATGTCAGGTGGGTTCTTGGCATCGCAGGTGAAGGTTCCATTGTCTCCATAGTCCAGGTTCTTGAGCAGGATGGAACCGTCACGACGACCAGGGTTCCCCACAAACTCCAGCCTGTCCCTGAATGGTCCCTTGTTGTCAACATAGGGTGCTCCGCCGGTGTAGTGGAAGATCTGGAAAACGGAAGGAGCGAATACGGGATGGGAACAGAGCTTTTACATCACGACTAGCGTGGAAGACAGCCTGTCTCAGCCCTTCCTGCCAACCCCTCGCGGAAGCATCATGCCAACCTCAGACAGGCAACAAGAGAGCTGAAACAGATCTGTGATCAAGCTACATCCAGGATGAGTAAGAAAGGAATTGTTAGATACAGCCTTAAAGGAGGAGGTTGTAATGAAGTTCGTTATTCAGATCTAAAGTAGAGATAAAAGAATGGGAGAGAGCAGGAAGGGAGTGATGGGGTTTCAAACGGATGACGGGAGGGAGACTCGAGGTGGATGGTGGCGGAAAGAAGGACAGTGAGATAATAAGAGTAGGAGAGAGGGACAGGGAGAGATGGGAGAGTGCGATTGAGGACCAGGCAGTGCAAGACAACGAGGAGAGAGAGACAATGAGAAAGATAAGGTGAGGCCCACAGATGAAAGAGCGAGCGCCCGGTGAGATAGGGGAATGAGAAGACAATGTCCTCAATGGCAAAATACTTAGTGATTCACTTTTGACCTGGTCCTTTGGGGCTCTACATGGCCTGATCAAAAGCCCTGTACTTTGGGAATAGTGTGTCATTTGGGAACACTACAGAGGCTAAAAGAGTACAATGGAGTAACAGAGGAGGACACTAAAGTAACAGAGGAGGCGGTAGAAATATGAATGAGTAACAGAGGAGGATAGAGGAGGGTAATGGAGTTACTGAAGAGAAAAATGAAGTAAACGGGGATAATGGAGTAACAGAGGAGGTTGGAGAAGGACAGTGGAGTAAGAATATAGGCTTTTGGAGTAACAGTGGTTGCTTGGTGAAAGTAAATTGAGGAACAGAGGATAATAAAGTAACAGAGGTGGACCATGGAGAAATTGGGAGGATAATGGAGTAACAAAGGAGGCTGGAGGAGGACAATAGAGGAACATAGAAGGCTGGAGGAGGATAGTGGAGTAGGAGTGAAAGCTGTTGGAGGATAATGGAGTAACAGAGGAATTATATGTACAGAGATGCTGTCCCTGGCACCGTCGGGCCGGTAGCTCCAGGAGAAGGTGACATCCTCGGAGGTCCAGCGCCAGGAGAAGAAAGAGCAGGATAGACGGATGTCAGAGCCCACTAGGGCGTGCCGCTCCCAGCCTGTGTAGATTACAATGGCCTCCGACTGCTGGGGCACTGAAGAGTTCAATGGAGCAATGTTGAATTAGAAAGATCAGTACTCATGTGACGTGTAACTACTTTGTCTAATGACTTTCTTATTTACATCTTTTTTTTACTCAAAATTAATAATAAACTCATGAGTTTCCAACAGACAAGAAGATAAAGTAGAATGGAGAACACATGCAAAAATAGCAGAAAATTACTGACAGATGCCCCATTTCATTTACTAGACAGTCAAGAGGATCACGTGGAGTTGATCAAGCACTTTCAATGTCTTTTGATCGCAAAGACTTTTGTTGCCTTTCATTCCATCCCTTTGTATACACTTCGAAATCCATTCAACACACACACACATACACACACAAACAACTACCATTTATCCAAGGTTCAATCGGCAATCAATATAAGCAACAATGGTCAGTTTGATGTAATTGGTCCTAACTAAAAACACAACAACAACAAATCTGAGAATATGCATTAAATATCACAACGGCTTGTTACTCTATGATGTGTCCTTGAAAAAGGACATTTAACCCGTATTACTTCCGTCATAAATGCAATTAGCATTGCGTTACAAACACCACCAACGTAATGACATCCGCAAACATTGATATCATCCATTATCACAAGTGAGTTGGGGTATTTGGTATTCCGTCTGATTCCAGATTTCCAATCAAGATACCAACTCACACACAAATCAAGTTAAAACAGCTGAAGACGCACATTTCAAATATTCACAGGCAGAAACCCGCAGCAGCTCAGAACTCCAGCGTCCTTGAATAACTGACGTCAGCCAGCACAGAACTTGTCGATGGATTAAGTCTGGACGTTTTTTTAATTATATTTTGACAAAGGTGCAAAAAAACCAGGAAGAAGTTAAACAGATTTCTGCCTAGGTGTGAAAATGCTGCCAACCCACACAATTCAGGAATGGGAGTGAGTCCTATTACGGATGCCATCAGTCTTACTGTGTAAATCTTCCAGAATTTGCTCTTTATAGGATATACTCAGATTAACGGCAAGCTGTTGTGTAGTTAAAACAATCACGATCCCAATCATACAGCACTCCTAAAACAATGTCTTCAAGAACCAACAATCTACAGATGTTTTTTCTACTTCCTTGACCTTTAATAAATGCATGTACCCGTATCACAGAACCAAGGGTCAGTGAGCCCTGGGATTTGTTTGATGTACAGCTGAGAATTAAATACCAAGCCTGTATAGTGATTTTAGAAATAATATAAAAGATCATCATAAATTGTATCCATTCAAATGCTGTCACTGAAACCTGGTGAACTTTAACCTTCAACCCAAGATGATATTCAAAGGTAAGCTTACACTTTTCACGTTCAGCTCAATATTGATTCTAATAATAGAATTAACATAATACACCTACAGGTGCTTTTAACCATTCATAAAAAACACACTTAGCGTTAGAGCGGCAGTATTGTTTCCTATAATTGGTGGTTTAAGCATTTAGGGTTAATCAGGGAGGAATAAGGAGTAAGGAAATAACAAGGGATATATATATATATATATATATATGTATACATAAATATTTTTTACCTATTCCCAGGAGCACGACCGAGGCTAGTGCCAGAATAGTTAGCATGGTTGCTGACTCTGTGGGTTCCTAAAGGGATGTTGCAGATCTCAGTGGATGCTGCGGAAGGGTCCCTCTATGGAGCGCTGGAGAGATGTTAGGAGCGAGGGGTGCAGCGTGCCAGGACAGAGGGTTTCTTCAAAACAGGACAACAACAGAACCCCAGTGTCCCCGGGTTTATACCCGACCACACCCCTCTCTCCCTACGGCCCGGCCAATCCCTCCTTCTCTCCACCTCCTTCTGTCTCTCCAGTCCCATTGAAACAAACTGTACAACAATTGACCTCTTTGAAGACCAAAAGAAGAAACATTAGACATTGAACAGCGATAGAGATGTAGTGGAAAGCAACATACTGGGTAAAGATACTGATCAAATTCACTGAAGTAGCAGTCAAGGATAATGTGAAATCGACATGACACATTCACTTATTATTCTTAAAAGTAATAGGTTGCTTTCTGGCGCAGATTTATCTGGTGGCTGTTTAATTGGGTAAAGCTTTATACTTGCAATAACTGATGAGTTGCTCTGGATAACATATTTTTGTGACCAAAATGTAAAGGTGTGCTAGCATAGGCCATAGGGCTATTCAACTCTGGTCCTGGTGGACTGAAATATCTGGTTTTCATCCTCTCCTTCCAGTATGGGACACAAACCTGGTACACCAAGTAAGTGTTATTTACTACCAACAAACAAAAAAACAAAAAAGGTTTAATTCCCTCAAAAAACAAGTGAGAAAACCTGGGCATAGCATGTATCCTTAAGGGCTGATGACAGCTCTGCTGTCCGTTGTAGTGAAGTATGTAAATATGGATGGATGTAATATGTAATGTGTAAATGTGTACATACATACATATTATGTCATGTGTAAATATGTACATACATACATACTATGTCATGTGTAAATGTGTACATACATACATACTATGTAAAGTGTAAATGTGTATATACATACATACTATGTCATGTGTAAATGTGTACATACATACATACTATGTAATGTGTAAATGTGTATATACATTCAAACTACGTCATGTGTAAATGTGTATATACATACATACTATGTCATGTGTAAATGTGTACATACATACATACTATGCCATGTGTAAATGTGTACATACATACATACTATGTAATGTGTAAATGTTTATATACATATATACTATGTCATGTGTAAATGTGTATATACATATATACTATGTCATGTGTAAATGTTTATATACATATATACTATGTCATGTGTAAATGTGTATATACATATATACTATGTCATGTGTAAATGTGTATATACATACATACTATGTCATGTGTAAATATGACATGGATGCTAAAGAACGTGGGGTTGTCCGGTCACGTCTGTATCGAGATCAGTCTCACCCTGTCTCACCCCACTACCCTCTCGGCATCCTCCCACTTTCACCAGGATGGAGAGAGGGATGGAAAACAAAGATCCAAGTGTTCCCTCTCTCCTCCCTCTCTCCGGATTCCTCTCTGTTTGCTGACGTCTAGCAGGCAAACAATGGAGGGAGAGAGGTACAGGGGGTGACTGGCTTGTCTCTGTCAATGGCGCTTTTTTCTTCGGCAACCTCCTCCCTCTCTCCCAACCAGACAAAGCTGTGTATTCTCCGCCCGCCTCCCTCTGCCAAGCACCCACTTATTCCTGTAAAACAGACATAGAGGGACAGTGGGGAGAAACCGGCTATATATAGATTGGTTGATATTAGGACACTGAGACAGACATACATGCGAGCGAATGGCGATAGAGGTAGCAGAAGATGGTGAGAGAGAGGGAGGGACACCAGAGAAAGGTTGTCAATTTATTGGACCGAAGGACATATGACAGAAACATGCGTTTGTTCAGACAACAGCAACATCCACGCTGGGTCCATGGAATCTATTGCTGGTATTACCGCTCAACGTTACATTCTTGTTATCCATTGGCCCTCTAATGAGCAATCCTCTGCCTGTCAGAACATTCGGCACTTTTGCCTGAGAAGCGCCGCGTCCCAAATGACACACTGCTCCCTACGCGGTGTACTACATTTGACTGGGGCCTGTTGGTGGAGCAAATTACGATAGCGGCACACGCACCAAAAACCCTGCGGTCTAGGATACGGAATATGCAACATTTGTCAAACATTGACATGAATGTGTGACATACATTTGTTGATTTGTTTGGAGCACACACACTGGTTGGCAAACGTGTTGATACTTCCTGTGTATTTATTTTGGGTTTAGCAAACAAAGGGCCGTGGTCAAAGTAGTGCACTGTATGTATGGACAATGGGTCCATTTGGGAGGCACATGATGTCTGCATAGAGCCTGGTAGCTCAGTTACAGTGGCATATTACAACATTACAATTATTTGTAGGATAAGCTAAGAAAACACCATACTGGTGGATCACTTACTGTAACTAAAATAGACCATCTGGCAACCCGTTGTATCTCTTAAATGATTAAGTCCTGCCTTAAGGCAAAGGAACCATGAGCTCTTTAATTAATCTGGCAGGTGAAAGGAGCGCGTGGCAAACTTCCAAAGTCTTCAGTAGTGGCAGGATACAGACTGCAAAGCTTGGCAAACGTGAGAGAGGGAGAGAGAAAAGCAGAAAAGGAGGACAGGGACTGCCTTGGCAAACAAGAGAGAGAGAGGGGAGAGACTGCCTTGGTAAATGAGACTGAACAGAGACTGCCTTGGCAAATTTGACAGAACAGAGACTGCCTTTACAAACAAGGGACAGAGTTCTCTGCAGAATTGGCAGAAATGCAAAACCTCAGGTTTTCAGGGACGATCTTTAATGTAGCTTCCGTTTTCCTCTAAAAAAACGGATGTTGCAACTCCTTTTGCTCCGGCTGTTAGGTGGAGAGGCAGACAGCACTATCTTGGTTGGCAGTTCGAAAAACCCTCCTTCAGTAAAGAAACTATCAACCACATAATAACACAGAGACAGAAGAGGTGAGGAGAATTCGTGGTATGATTTCCAAACCATGCCATATTCCCCTCGAAGTACACTACTTTTGACCAGGGTCCTGTGCTATTTTGGACGCACATTTAGGCTTCAGCCAAGATAAGAATAGATTACAGGAGAAGCGTCCTCCTGGGTTCCACTGCTGTGAATAAACCCAGTTCAAACAGAACCAGACAGAAGGATAATTACCAGCCATGTTGGCAGATGAGCACCAGAGGAACATATAGGACTGCTTGGGTTAGAGGGATTTCCATAGCATCTTGAGAGAGGGATGATGGGTAGAGGCCTGGCCTGTATCCCAAAATGGCATTTGATGCCCAATATAGTACACTACATTTCACCTGGGATTTGTCAAAATGAGTGCTCAGCATGCCATTTGGGACATAGTACCCTTAGACCGTTAAGAATGAGGGGGACACAGACCAGAGAGACAGCCCTCATCAGGTTATGGAGCTGATGGTCAGAGAAATGATCCAATGGAGCAGAGAGACAGTCCTTCCCTGGGGGGGGGCTAAGCACTGTGGACCAATCAGGACACAAACGCTGTGAACATGCTGGTCCCTCTATTAAACATGACGCTCAGAGTAGGCGTGTTGATTCAGGAACAGATTTGCCTTTTAGATCACAATGAATCCGTTTTCATGCACAGGGCAGACCAGATCCTGGATCAGCCTGCCTGGGGGGCCTTGGGATTTGGAGACCCCAGGCAGAGGCCAATCTAAGGTCTCACGGTGGATTGTCCCCCAGTCACCAGGCCACATGCAACCGTCTGTTTAGCCTAACGTTAAGTCCCTCAGTGTTCTCACTAGCAGCCAAATCTGCCATGATGAACGAGCAGAGGGCAACTCCACGACATCCCCTGGACAACGGTATACAAGTTCGGATACATTCGTTCAATAAGTGTTGAACTCTATCGAAATTAGATTTTGCTTATGGCAGATTGCATTGAAATCAAAAAAAGACAAAATGAAGACCAAGAAAAGAAGAAAAAAACACAAGGGTCTTTGTGCATCCCGAATGGCAACCTGTTCCCTACAGATAAGTACATTTCACCAGGGCCTGCAGGATGAGGTGCATGTTCCAGTAGACAGGGTGCAATTTGACACAGAGCCAGGGCGATAAAGATGGCCTGACATCATCAAAACCATTATCCAAAGGTTACTGGCCAACGCTTGCTGGTCCTGTGGCTCAAGAAAAACACTATTGATATTCTGTGGGTTCAGATTGGGACAATGGCCAGTCCTGTCCCTCCCTCTCTCCCCCATGCCCTCGCCTGGCCGAGATGTCACATAGAGCTCCAAGCAAGAGGAAGGAGGTGTGGAAAGAGAGGGCACTGTGGAGGGTTGGAGGAGAACAAACGCATTGTTCGGGGTCAAGAAAGGAGCCATTGTGCGTGAGACAGATAACTGGGCGGGAGAGAGAAGACAAAAGGACAGAGAGGTGAAACCCCTCATTCACCAAGCACCCAAAAAAATTCCAACACTTTGCGTTGATCCATGAGAGCGTTTGGGGACGGCCAGACGTCAGGAGGGAGGCTCTGCGTTTCAGCTGATATCTCTGGCCGCTAACCACCCTTAGTGCAGTTCTTCCTGAGAACCGCAGGGAATACAAGCTGCTGAAATAACATTTCCATTTCCTTCGATGCATGTGTGCAGGGCTGAGCTGGGCAGTGATGGGATTTGATGTGTCAGTTGCTTCTGCTTTACGTAAGGGATGTAGGAGCGTAGCTACTCAATCATGTGCACCATGACAGACCATGATAAACAGCGTTGAGAGGACCATTCCCAAGCAGCCCCCTATATCCCATACAGTACACTCATTTGGCGGTTTGTCGGTCAAATGCAGGGTATTTGAGGCGGTGTGGGTGTGGGGGCCGGAAAGGAGTGGCCTGGATGGTTAGGGAACGACTGGATTCTGATTGGTCATGGTGGAAGTAGGAGGGATTTCTTTTTACAGTATGTTCCTTCTCTTACGGTGTTATTTGGTGGCCAGATTTAGTTTCCTTGAGTGTTGTACTATAATGTATCTGTTCCTCTGCATCTTTGCTCCTCACTAAAAATCTTTGAAACAGAAAAGCAGTCCACTAAAGTGGGAATAGGGTTGGATTTGGGACACGTCTTGGGTTTGGTTTAGCTGCTCCCAGGTGGGGGACTCAAGTGAGCAGGTTAGTTAATCTGAACCAACATCAGGCAGTCTGAACAGATGCTTTAAGTGGAAACCAGAGATGCCTCCCAAATGCTATCCTATTCCCTGCACAGTGCGCCGCTTTCAGCCAGCAGTGCAATAAGGGAACAGGGCATCATTTGGTACCGCATGGCACCAGCCTCTGTAGAGGGTGAGGCCAAAGCACCACGGTAGCACTATGCCCTGCAGGCACACGATCTGTGCAAGATGCCCTTCGGTAAACACTAAACGTCTGCTCCCTCTGCTGCTCCCTTCACTCCCTCTCCTGCTCCCTTTGGTCCCTCTCCAGCTCCCTTTGCTCCCTCTGCTCCGTCTCTATCCGCAACACCGCCAAGATACCATACAGCCGCAGAACCCAGGATGCAACGCTGTGTCAACAGCTCCTTTTCAACTGGGCAAACAGTAGCTGCTTCTCCCTTTTCTCAGGTATCAATTAAATATCAAAAAGAATATGTGTGAAAACTCTCCCTTAATTTATTCACGATAGAAATAGCAAGGAAAGGAAGGAAACCCACACAGAGACAAGCAGAGGGAGAGAGAGAAGAGGTGGAGAAGGAAGAGAGCAAGGGAAAAGAAAGGGGCTTGTGACTGAAAAGACGAGGAGTCGGCGACTAAAGACAGAAACACAGTGACATAAACAGATGGAAAAGGGCACGAAATCTGAATTTCCATGCCCAGGCTGGCACAATGGAGCTCTTCTCCTCCTCCACTCCTCCACCTCCTCCTCCCTAGTAGATGTAGACACCGAAGCTCCAGCACAGGTCACACCACGGCCCACTCGTTTAGACATGCACACCACAGCGCAGGCTCCTCCTCCGGAGCAGAATCCTATGGGCCCTCGTCAAACAGCGCATCAGCGGGGACAGTATGCCGTTCCAGGCATGGCCACATGCAAATTGCACCACCACAATGTTTGGCATCTTGGCAGGCGTCTAACTAGCTCGCATGTCACTCGCACCACTGTTCTCCACCGCGCTGAACAATCCGCTTTACTTTCCTTAACCACCATATGTCCTTGACTGCCTTCTCTGACCTTCTGTCTTCTCAGAGGATTGGTTGCCGATTCCTTCTTGTCTTTTAGCGGATTTTCATTCTCTGATGCAGGCTGGGAAAAATGCATTTGTTTTGTTCTGCTCCTTGAGCTGTCAACTCCCTTCTGCATTTCATATACTTCATACATACCAGGCGGACTGCTTGCTTCGTCCTCGTTCATCTGCATATAATGTTAGTGAACCAGTGTTACAGTAATGTTCTGCGTGAAGCCATGTTTGGAGAGAACCTTGGGTGTATTGCTGCAGACCTTTATATTTTTTAACAGGGATATTTCTGAAACCATTCATTTCACTCTTATATAAGGTCTTTTGGATTGACTAGAATGAAACTGTAGTTCCAAGGATACAATCAATGAACAGCAATGTGGAGGAGCTGACCTTGCCTTCAATAGTGTAAGGAGAAAAAACGGAGAAGAATAGCATTCAACATTGCACATCTTCACGGTTCAGGAGGCAGGGTGCGTCCCAAATGTAACACTAGAGTGCACTAACTTTGACGAGAGCCATTGGGGCATAGTGCATTGAAAGGGATCCTGAGTGAACAAATAGCAGCATTTGCATACTTATTTAATTTATTTAATGAACAAAGTCATAAAACATCTAATGCCCCTCTGTGGAAAAAGTGATTTCCCCTTTGTACTTGATAGTGCCAACTTTAGCTGCAATGACTGCCCCCCAAACGTGCATTTTATCTGTTGATCAGTCTCAACCCACTGTGGAGGAACTTTGGCACACTGCCCCATGCAGAGCTGATTAACTATTGACATATGTGGTTTATTGAACAAGAACGGCTCTTTGCAGGTCTTGCCACCACATATTCAACTGGGTTTAGGTCAAGATTTTGACTAGGCCTTTCAAAAATGTAAAATTTGTTCCCCTTAAGCCATTCTGATATAGACCTCTGATGTGATTTTGATCATTTTCTTGCTGCGTGATCCAGGTGGGCCTGGGCCTAACTCATTCGCCACACACACTAGGACCCATGCTGCCTTAAAAGCTACACATTTTCAGGAGTCTTCCCAGGTCTTAACATGTGGTTCCAGGAGCATTTTGGCAAACCCGAGGTTTACCTTTGGAACAGGATCTATCTGATGAAAACCAAACACCGCATTCAACATTATTGACCGTATTTTCAGGTCAAGCCGGTAGTGTAAAGTTTTGAGGATATTTTCTGCCTCGGGACCAAAACAACTGGCCTTCGTTTACAGAACCATTATTCAGTTCTGTGTCAGAGAATCCAGAAGGTCAACTTCAGCTCATCTTTCCTTGAAATGACACTGGTCATGCAGCAAGACAATGAAAATCCACAAGCAAGTCTAAAGCGAATGGCTAAAATACAAAACATTTAAATGAAAGCTGTAGGGAACAGTTAGATCTTTTAACTTACTCTTGTCCCACTCTTCTC
The DNA here is from genome assembly GCA_016801105.1 of Esox niger. Classification (NCBI taxonomy): domain Eukaryota; kingdom Metazoa; phylum Chordata; class Actinopteri; order Esociformes; family Esocidae; genus Esox; species Esox niger. The sequence goes on from JACXGJ010004661.1 coordinate 39,198, forward strand.
GTTTTAATGATATCAGACTTGTGATTACTAGCCATTGCAGCAACTTCATAGGTGTGGAAGTGTTTAAAAACGAAGTGTGTCCTACGAAGCTTTATATCATTATATGTCTACTTCTAATCTCAATGCTCACTTAACCAAGATGTAGTTGCCAGCACACACACAGGAGGTGAACACATTTGCAGGCCAGCAGACCGATCTGAGCACGGAGGCAACCGACACACCGCGGGCACTACAGATAGAACAACAAAGTCCTACCCAACAAACACATGTCTTCAACTATACTAAGCCAAAAAAATTAATCATATTCAAAATCAAACCAGGGAAGGTTACCTTAACGTGTCTTTAAAATGTGACTGTCACAACACACAGGAGCAAATCAGAATAGAGTTTGGTGAATTTTAATCGCCATCTTACGATTTTTATTACGGTCCCATAAAAAAAGTTTAGTTTAGTCAAACATTTTCCAAAGGTTCAACATTTTTGGTTTAAGGTTAAATATCTAATTTCCTCTGTGCTTTTCAACATGTTGTCTGTCAACACAGCAACATGGTGAACTTGAAATTGAGTTTAGCCAGCTCCATTTGTTTCAGTTGTCATCTCCGCCAAACTTTTAAATCAGTCTCTTGTAAGTACACCAACTTACGTGATTTGCGTTGATGCTGTTATTAGACTCTGGGAAAATGTGTTTTACTAAGCTAACAAGATGGCTAAACCAATAACTCCACCTGGCAGTGTGGCTGTCCCAAATATCCAGAAAGATTTCATTGAAAATGTAATTGAAACCAGGAGTAATTGGAACATTTACTCTCCCAAAATTACATTGGAACATGGGTTGGTTTAGTTAGGCAGTGCTAACAGCCCAAAGCTGGCCAGCAGAAAAGCAAATTGGGAGAAGTGATTTGAAACAGTAAAATATTTGAAACAATTTGCATTGATACTGAATCGTCTGGAAAAGTTATGGACAAAGGAAGATACTGTACGAGGGCACATGAACTAGTTAATGACAGATTGCCATTTGAAGGTGACTCTCCGTAGTAGTAAGACTGACACACTACTCAAAAATGGCCAGGTATGACGGGTAAAATGCAAGTTTGAAAATAGAAACACATATAGCAACTTCACATTGGGCCTTTGTAAACACAACTGCAAATCCATATGTAACATGTAATTATGCTCAATACCATCTGCTCTAAGTCTCGGTACTGCTAGGATTACGTGAATGTTATTAAAGTCTTAACTCATTCTTATTGCACTGGCTGACTCATAGAACCGCAACAAAGGGATCGCCATTTTTCCGTAAGTTGCATTCAACCACAGCAGGAATTATGAACCTGAATAAAGAATAAGCTTACATATCCTCAGAACTAAATTTAAATATTCCTGAATACAGGCCGATTTACGGAATGCGATTGGGTGGGGATGGGGGGAGGGGCAACCCGTTTCCTTCCCACAGCAGTATTACTTCAATTACACATCTATTTATAGTGTCCATCGATTGACAAAGCAGGTATGAACTAAAATGAAATTGCTTTAAAACACTGCCTTTAGATTAAATAAAAGAAAATAAGAAAGTTAAGTTGTATGGAGATATGCACTGCAAATGAATTATGAAAATGCATGTCTATAATGACCTCACATTTTTCATACTGTATTAGACAGCTTTCTAGACACAAATCAAGTGCTAGACTATAAAGCACAGGTGTTTTTTCCCGAAACCAGGCTTAATCTCTATTGGGAGAAAACAGCCTATTCAATTCATAAAACAGAATTTAGGCTCAACAGTGGTTAAAATGAACACCCATTAAATATTTTAAAATTGGCAGAGCCTTTATTCACAGTCACCATTGTAATTTTTTCATTGACAATTGTGGAACACATTTATACAGTTGAGTATAAGTTAATTAAAATGTCTTTGACTCAACCCCAACGTGCACAAAATGCTGACATGTTCTAAAAAAAATGTCTAAGCCTACAGCAGTACCTAAAGCCAGACATTCTACCACGCAGAAGGTCATCGTTTTTAGCTTTGACAAAGCCACATTGATGTATTTATAAAAACTATGTACAAACAGAGAGAGCACCCGATACCACGGCTACGGGACGACCCACTGATGAGGTCAGTAATAGTCCTCAAGGTCAGCCTTGTCTCCCTGGTTCTGAACAACCTGCTGCTTCTTGTACAAATCAGCAATCTGTAATAGATGAACACAACCACAGAAACACATTAAAATCTCTGAAGTTTGATTTCAGACAGATAGGACATCAAAAGAACGGGCACGGGACAAAAACCGAATACCCAAGTCATAACGCGGCGTATTGGTATGAGGAGGAAAGCTGAACAACAAGAGAGTGATCACTCAAACAGATATCTAGACAGGGCAGACACAGAAATCATCAATTGCCATGGAAGAAACCTGCCAGAGACCGAATGAGAGTCACACTGCCTCTGTTCTACAGGACGCACTGGAAGAAATAAGGTGCTACAAGATACGGCATCAATTCAGCGCGTGACAAGTGTCTTCGTGTACCTGTCCTCCTGAAGTGGCTTCTTCCGGCTTCTTATCATCTCTGATCCTCAGGAAACGTGGGAAGCGAAGAGAGATGCCCTTTTCTGGGTCACACTGGGAGACAGGAGGGCCAAAGCAAAGCCATGAATCACCTTTTCACCTGAAACTGTTTGACCTCAGCTGCTGCTAAACAACATTGATATGTGAAGACCATAACATTCCCCCCCTCTTCTAGTTTGCCTTTTGAACCCAGCAACAAAAGACTTAAGATTAGAAACTATTGATTCAAGGACACCAAGACTTTATTTAATCTGACTTAATACCACGATATAATCAAGCTTGGTCTAGTAATAATGCAAAGCACTGAGGCCTGACATAAATCAAAGATTAGGACCCGTATTGACAAAGAGCTTTAGAGTAACAGGGGTGATATTAATAGGGTTTTTGGTCAGAACTGTCACTTTGAGGCTGAATACAGCCCTTAGAGTTAGTTTTACTAAGAGCCTATAGAAGTGCTTTAAGTTGAGGGTCACAACGCCGCTACATGGTAAGTTCACAAAAACATTAATTTACATTACACGCAAAATCAAGGTGTCATTGCCCCATGAAATATTTTCAGCAACTTCAGGAGACCAATCAGCTGGAGAGTGTAATATTGTAATTACATAATGATATTGTAAAAGCAAGGGGAATATCAGAATGTGTTTACAAGTGTATATGGCCTTATCAGATACCTCGATAAAGACTAGCTAGCTTCTCATTCTAGCTAATGTTATTCAATGTGTGGCATAGAACACCCACTTTTATAGCTCATACGGCAACTCACTTTTTAGGTCCATATCACATCCTCTATTCTTCCCTAGCCTGTAAGCGATTCCTACATTTATTCAAGTTTTCTCCAGAGCTTTATGCAGATTTCTTTGGGACTGGTAATGCTTTCTTTTCAGCAGTACAGCTATAAACTGTGGGTGGAGGACATCTTTGCCGTTGTAATGTCACCGTTACCGTTTTTGCTAGTGTATGTTGAGTGGGTTGGCCAACGCCAATGCCACAGAGACACTATAAAGGACACTACATAACACCTACAACAAAACATACAGGAAACATATTGGGGCAATGCAGATTTTTCAGTGTGAATACGCCAACAAAAACCCATCTATGAATTATTCAATTTTAAACACACATTTATTCAGCACTTTTATGCTTTTGTATAGCAGAAATACCCCATATGTCTCCTAACAACACATTGTAGATTAGTAAGAGGGCGGGACTCTGAGGGAAAAGATTCTCCGCGAGTCCTACAACTATGAATCTACATTGAACGGAACATACATTTTCCAAATTGCTCGTACTTACAAATGAGACCCTATTCAGCGCTATACTTTTATTGGGATCGGGAAAAAAAACAGTGGACAACAAAGCAAACGGGATGCCATACATGAGTCTTAATCTAAAAGTAATCAATAATCATCTAGTATACAAAGAAAACTTTTACTTACCAGTCCCATGCCAGCCTTGTAGATGGGCGAAAGTGACAGATCAGCACACTTCACCTCCCATACCTGAACGGCGTCCAACCAGACATCGGGATCTGTTGATTGATCCACACGATAATAAGCCCGGGGCCTGGGCAGAATGTGCTCCTGGAAAAAACAGAGTTGAGTGGAGGTTTGCTGGAGACAACTGGGCTCGGAGGCATTATCATGCTCAAAACAGGAGCAGACTGTTGGTTACCTTTAAGAATTTGAAATGTTGCTCCAAATCTTCATCCTTGAAACCAGTCCCAATCTGCAAAGACAAAAGAAACCATAAGAAAAAAAAATATATCCCTGTGGTGAGCCAGAAAAGACCTTTCGCAGGAAAAAAAGCCCCCACAAACAGAATTGCAAGAGAATTCCCAGTGCAAAATACCTTTATCCTCTTTGGCCTGAGGCACTGTGTTACCTTTCAGAGAGATAAACCAACTGAGACAGAGCGACAAAAAGTTACCTCGCAGGCAGGTACACAGGCACACTATGACGCACACACTATGACAAAGTCAAACACAGACAGAGACGCAGACCCCCGCACGCGCGCAGACCCCCCCACGCGCGCAGACCCCCGCACGCGCGCAGACCCCCGCACGCGCGCAGACCCCCGCACGCGCGCAGACCCCCGCACG
>JACXGJ010004662.1:0-43860 GCA_016801105.1 Esox niger
GTGTGTGTGTGTGTGTGTGTGTGTGATGAGCTTTTTGGCCTCACCGTGCTGGTGGAAGGGTACTCAGAAAATAACCTAATATCTTGTCAGTGGTTTTAGGATCATATAGTTTTAAATCCACTTTTAAGTTGAGAAAGAATAATAAAGCTAGAGCTTGAGAGTCTACACTAATTCAATTTGGCCTACAGAAATAACTATACCTCTTATACCTATATCTCTTAAATTAACTGCCCGAGAAAATCACATTAGTAGAAGCTCTTATTTAATTTTCTTGTTGACTTACCCCTGGACGTGTATCTTTGGCCTGAAGGTAAACTGTCATTTTCTAATGGTTTACCTACCTCAAACGTCTACCTGAAATCGACAGTTTGAATAATACTCTGAAGGATGGTTTTATCATCCTGGGTAATTTGAGCGAGCCAATCAGCGGTCCACAGAAGGGTCAGCAGGCAAATCAGCAATCTAATCAAATCAAGAAAAATAAGAACAATTTTCATTCATTTGTTGTTGTACACACACACCATTCAAATACAGAAAATCTGCCTTTTAACATACTTACTTAATTGCCAATTATTGGAAATCATACAATGTTTAATCTTGTAAGTAGGTCAGATTTTGTTTATAGTATTTTTTTCATTGAACACATAAGCAGCAAAACAATATGAAGAAAGAACTATACTGCAAGTGTATTTTTAATGATATTTTAAAATAAATTAAACTACAGAGCAGAAAGTAACAAACAGTCACGACCCAACAGAAAAACAAATGAAAACAGAAAAAAGTAGGTCATATTTCATAGAGATCTGGAAACACTGGGCAGTGACTTGAAGAATAAAGGCGTTGCAGAAGAATGAAGTAAATGCCCTGCATAAGAATAAAGTAAAGGCCCTGCATAAGAATAAAGCCCAGCAGAAGAATAAAACCCTGCATAAGAATAGACAACTCCATTCAAACTTGAAATCAATGCTGTTTCATATCTTTCCACCATGTGTAGGTTCAGGCTTTGAATGTGCCATGGACTGATGTGTACCTGGGAGCTCCATGACACTGTGGCTCCTTTACTCACTGCGCTCTAGCAACTCCCTCAGGCAGGTCATGTGCCTGCAAAAAGCCAACTGAGGACCTCAGTCCAGTAAGGATGTCCTCACACGCCCTGATCCAACCCCCTTCCCGGTTGGACGTGCATTGCCTAGAAAAAAGCGGAATGGCTCTGTGAAAATGCTTAGAAGTCTTTGTCCCTCATGAGCCAGTCGACAGTTGTGAGGGGAAAGGCTCGTAGATGCAATTGGATATCACAAAGTTGAGGAGAGGACAGAAAATGCAGGGGTGAATTGGAGTGAAACAAATCAATAGAATAAAAGGCCTTGTAGAACTGGCGTATCTATAAAATGGCTAACATTTTTCATTTCACATTAAGGAATTAAAGACGGGGTTAGACACTGCTGTAGGAAGCGTGAGGATCCCCAGCAGCAGAAAGCTTTTCAGTGCCCTCTAATAGACTAATATTACAATCTCTGTAAACTCTCCCATATTAATTATAACCATAATTCCCTTCAATCTCTCACAGATGCCGTTCCATTCGTGCCTAATCTCATGCTCCAGATGAGAACCACAAAAACAACTACATTCCAGTGTTGTCCTTTTACAGTTTGTTTGAATCACGGACGCTTTCTGTAGGCTACTGAGGCGATCGACAAAGGATTGAATCATTAATCATAACCAACAAATTGCGCCGTTCCCTTTTGGCAATGAATCCAGGTTGGGTGTCAGAGGTGAAGATGCAGTGAATGCAGAGGCTTTCGCTCCTTTGTCCCACAGTATTATGATGTGCAAATTCACAGTCTGATTTCACTTTACAATTCATTAAGCTCTGGGGAGACTGAACATTAGGAAACAGTCTATTAAATCTGATTGGCGAGAAAAACTTGCTCAGTTGCCGCATTTACATTTCTGATTAAGTTGAATAAATGCCCTTGCAACTCATGCCCTTGTTCCACTGCCAACTGAAGTGATGATAATTACCTTCCCTGTCAAAATCAAAGCCAGTGTGACTAGACGCAGTTTTAAGATGACAGATTGGGCATGACCCTGTAAACAATTAACAGCTTTACCCATCAGTTCCTTTATTTTAAGTGGCTCTATCCATCCTAAATGGGATGACCGTAACAAAGACACAAAGACAATTTATGATGGAATGTTTATCTACCCCAAAATAAATATTTACTGTTGAATATGCCGAGATATCCTTCAGCAAAATACAGCCAAAGATGTTTTGATTTCAGAGAGAAAGATATTTTATTTTTTTATTTTACCTTAGGTGTTCGTTAGCTGTGGTTGCCGCACTCTGAAGTAGTTTATGGGCCAAGATGATCTGTAATCCATGGTTGGGATTTCTTTACTAAACATCTGTTCACTTCAACTTTTTAGCTAATAGTTGACACTGTTAGGTATACCTTGTAATGACCATTAAATTATAAAAGTGAAACACTACTTTTAGGATGACATACCTTCTGATATGGAGATTAATAAACTACAGTTCACTTGAGATAAGAGACGGTCGCAAACAATAGGCAAGGTATGCAGCCGCCTATGGCCACAGAAGGCCATAGGGCCCTGTGAAAATTAATATTGAAATATATTATTACATTTTTTATAGCTAGTTTTTGTTTTAAGATCTAATCGTGTTACTCAAAATGATATTCTAATTAAATAATGCCTTCCAGTACATGATGTATATTTGAGACCGAACCCCCCTCTCATACACAAATGGTCTGTCCAATATTGTTTCTCACTTTAGCAAATTTCTTATAGTACAGTATAAAAAAATGTGCTAAAGGCCGTCTTCTACAGTCTAAATGTTTTTTATGGTAAAAGTTTTGACTGGAAAAATCTCTACATTATACAATAACTTAAAATAAATCTAACCTAAATATTCACGAACCTCTTCGGTGAAATGATTTATCATTCTCATCTATCGAATGAAATCATTGAAAGGATTAGATCATGTTCCTCTTTTTCATATTTTAAATACAAATTTCACAGACCCACTGCAATTATGCAATCTGACATGTCAATCAACATAATGCTGCTCACCTCCTTCAGTTGGGAGTAGAGCTGGTTTAGGGTATGGGCTGGAATGGGCAGACAGTGCTGCTGAGCCTGAAGCTGCATCTGTTGAGCCTGGCACCAGGCAGGGTCAGGGACAACTCATTTAGTATCAATAGTTTGCTAAAAGTTTCCTTGCACTGATTAAATGTCGGTTAAAAGAGGAAAGAAATGTAAACACTAAATATTTTGTGGAGATATTAAAAGTGACTAACGTTAGGGGAGCGTAAGTAGCCTATTTCACTATGGATCATGCTAACAGGTAAATTTCCACCACTCCTGGATTACACCCATGTTCTTTTTGAAAAATTGGGTAACATACTGTTGCCCTTTCTTTTTTTTCTTCTATCTTTCCTACCTTTTCGTTTTAGGAAACCAGATTTTTCTTTAGTACTTCGAGACATACTTGATGCTCCACCCGCACTCCTCACATGCAATTCACTGCTAGCAAGTCCCCGTTCGCGCCGCGCTTGGGGACAGGACCAAACCATTTCATGTGGTGGGGGGGGTGTTGTGTAATGCCCAGTACAGAGACTCTCTGGATGTTTGCTTTTTGCCAAAAACAAGAAAACTGGACAGGTGGATAGGTTAGTCATTTAATGCTTATTTTTTTATTAACCAAATTATCTCAGACTTTTTTAGGGCCCCTCTCAGTCCCGGCCCTTAGAATCATCCTAACTTTCCCAATGCAGTGCCCCTGTTGTAACATCACGCATTTTGATTATAATGACGCCAGTGTAGGTTATGATGGTGATAGCCACTGTATTACTGATCACAAATTAACGATGTTGATGTTTACCCTCCCCAAGAAAGCTCTGACTGTGTAGAGACACAGAATATAATGTCTCATCCAGGTATATATGGCCCTTCCAGCTGACAGACAATGAATGTACACCGATCAGCCATAACATTATGACCGCCTGCCAAGTATTGTGTAGGTTCCCTTTTGCTGCCAAAACAGCCCTGACCCGTAAAGGCATGGACTCCACTAGACCTCTGAAGGTGTGCTGTGGCATCTGGCACCAAGATGTTGGCAGCAAGTACTGTAAGTTGCAAGATGGGGCCTCCATTGTTCGGATCTGTTTTTCCAGTACATCCCACAGATGCTCGATTAGACTGAGATATGGGGAATTTGGAGGCCATGTCAACACTTTGTACTCGTTGTTTGTTTCCTCAAACCATTCCTGAACCAGTTTTGCTTCATGGCAAGGCGCTTTATCCTGCTGAAAGAGGCCAATCATGGAATACTGTTGCCATGCATGGGTGCGCATGGTCTGTAACAATGCTTAGGTAGGTGGTACGTGTCAAATTAGCATCCACATGAATGGCAGGACCCAAGGTTTCCCAGCAGAACATTGCCCAAAGCATCACACTGTCTCCGCCAGCTTGACCTCTTCCCATAATGCATCCTAGTGCAATGTGTCCTCCAGGTAAGCGACACACATGCATATTCTTCCATTGCTTCGTGGTCCAGTTTTGATGCTCACGTCCCTATTGTAGGCGCTTTCATCAGTGGACCGGGGTTAGCATTGGCACCCTGACTTGTCTGCGGCTACGCAGCCCCATACACAAGAAAATGCAATGTATTGTGTGTTCTGACACCTCTCTATCAGTACCAACATTAACTTTTTCAGCATTAACTTATTGAGCTAGAGGAGCTTGTCTGTTGGATCGGACCAGATGGGCCAGCCTTCGCTCCCCACGTGCATCAAGGAGCCTTGGCTGCCCATGACCACCGGTTCACCGCTTTTCCTTCCTTGGACCAATTTTGATAGGTGCTGACCACTGCAGACCGGGGAACACCCCACGAGGGTTGTAGTTTTGGAGATGCTCTGACCCAGTTCTCTAGCCATCCCAATTTGGCCCTTTTCATTGTCGCTCAGATCCTTATGCTTGCCCACATTTCCTGCTTCTATCACATCAACTTTGAGGACTGAATGTTCACTTGCTGCATAATATATCCCACACATTGACAGGTGCCACGCTGACGAGATTATCAGTGTTATTCACTTCAGCTGTCAGTGGTTATAATGTTATGGCTGATCGGTGTATGTTTAAAATGGTGTCGGTATTGCTTTGATAAGGACAACAAGGTAATAAATAGATGTTGGGGCCTCAACTAGTCTCTGTCTAGGGCCCCAAACCATTGAAACCGCCACTGATAAGAGGTGCAAGGATACTGTGTGCTCTGTCTCTGCCTGTATGGGCCCCAAATACCAATAAACTCCTTTAAGGCCCTTTTAAAGCTAGAGCCGGCTCTCTGCCCAGAAATAACATTGAAGTTCGTGCACTCACATTTTGCTTTCTCTAGTCATATTTGGACCATGTTTGCATGTAGTCTAACTGTGGACCTTGAACAACAAGCGAAGCATTTACTTCGACCAATGACCACCCTCTCAGCTGCAGATCGCAGTTCTGTGTAGTAGAAAGGGACCTCTGATGGTGCTGTTGTCGTGACAACCAATAAGGAAGCGTCAGACTCTGGTGAAGGGGGTAGCAGTAGGGTGCGATGTATACGCGGGGGTGGGGTAATCGGGTAGAGCGAGCGCTGGAGTGAGAGGCGCTGGTGGTGAATGGAGAGGACTGAATTTCCCCACCTCTAAAGAACTCTGCTGCCTGTCCATCGCTGTCTTTGCGCGGGAGCTGAACGCGCAGTGGAATTACCCAAAGCGCTCGCAGAGGGCTTACGGAGTATACTATTTTTCTCCAAGCCGTTTTTCTTTAGTAAACTCGTATTCAACTCGTATTTATCTGCCTGAGCATCATAGAAGTCGTTCGTCACACAGTGTCGTGGGATAGGATATTGCCAAGTATCGGAGCGCGACTTAAATCCCTTTTTAGTAGTCTAGTCACTTTTTCTTGGATCTACTGCTGCGCGTCTGGTTCGAAATGCTGGTCGGAAGGAGATCGTGTTGGAGGCAATTGCAAGCTTCTTTTTTTAGACTCCTGTGTCTTATTCCTACAGGGTTCCCCGTCCGAAGTGTGGATATGCAGCGAGCGACCGACAACATCACTATCCGCCAAGGTGATACGGCGGTAATCAGGTAGGACTCTGCCCAACTTTTTATTCATTTTCAGCCTCCAAGTCATGAATGCGGAGTTTTTGTCTTTGATGCTTATAGCCAAGTGCAGGAAATACAATTACTTCACTCAATTGGGGTATTACGTTATAAATAAATATATGGGGAATCTAGTGTATTGATAAAATTATGAATTTAATATTATAATTTATTTTTGGGGGGGCAAAACATTTTCATTTAAATTGATATGCGACTCGATTTCTTCGTAACCTACTTTATTATGTCACAGTTACATTAGTATCTCCAAACTATAAAATAATTATGTAGCCTAATAACAGTGGCCGGGCAGGATATTGATTAAAAATCACCGAAAATGTTAAGTGCGTCATAGAATTGCCCTGAGATTTTGTCCTGGAAGCGAGCGGATTATAGAAGGCTACTCTTTTCAATGCGGGAGAGTGAGGGGCTGCGTTGGGTGAACTCCATCTTCATGTTACAGGGATCGGATTGAGCCGGAGGTAGCATACAGCCTAACCTACATAACGACGCAGTTTCCTTAGTGAATTACGGAATAGCCCAATTTCACCCCCCGCTACGTTGAAAAAGCTGTTCGAATCTGCATAAAATCTCCACGGTGGAAGCATCTTTTCTTTGGGTCTTCATTGTTTGTGGGGAATCGTTACAGTTAATCGCCACTCAGACAATGCGAGCTTTGTTGTTGTTGGACAGATGTCATTAGTCACGTGTTCACGGCCATGTGTTTGGACAGGCATATCATTCAGGGTTATTGCTACCCCTACTCGAAAAGTAGTAAATACGTGTGGTGGATTAAGATGCAACGACAATGTTTGTTGATACTCTGACTATCTTTCTCTTGCTCTTCCAGCACTTACAGTACCCTCCCTCTCCCCCTTGCTCACTCACTCACTCCCCCACTCTCGCACTCGCTCATTCTTTCATTCACCCACCCCCTCTTCGCTCTCTGTCTCACACGCATAACACTGAATATTACCAATTCAAAACAATTGTTGATTACTTTTCACCATTGAAAAGTAATATGTTCACACAGAGTCTGTTTGTGGCCTAATGAACAATTGTGAATTTATGAAAATTAGCTAAGAGGAAATTGTGGGTAATGGAGATGAGCCTGCATGTGATCTGTTTCTCCTTGTCTAACGTTGAATGGGGGCAATCTGAACCTTATACCGAACAAGACAGAGTGAAGCAGAGGGAGTCAATTGTGTTAATATGTTCACTGACTGTAGTAGACAGGTTGTCTATGGAGTTTAGGAATCATTGATCCGGACACGCCCCTATTGTGCAATGTTGGCCTACAATGTCTCTCCAAGCCAAACTGTTTTATTTCCTCTCTACATAATATGCACATATCTACATATCATAATGAATGAATGCACAGTACAATCAGCTTGCAATATCTGCGACACAACACCGGTTAAATCATGATCAGATCGTATGTTGAGATCACTGTTTAATATATGAGTTTGTATAGTGAAATAGTGAGAGAAGAAGTACTATAACGACCAATTATCTAATGTCTCCAGTCAAAAATGATCTGAATACTGATGTCAGCTTTTCTCTGTTTGATTAATTGTTGCACTTGTTCTGTGCGATGTGCAGGATGGCTCAGTTGTCCATCAACCTCTTGCACTTTGATTGGTTATTAACAGACAGCGTGCATGTGCTAGCCTGTGGTCTCCAGGGCATGTTGTTAGAGCTTAAGTCAATCAGGTCGAACGTTAACCGGCGATTGCCAGACATCTGCATGGAACAGCGTCGGTTGAATTGGCTAGCAGCTGCTCATGCGGTCGTTGTCACTATACCGCACCTTTCCCACTGATTTCAGTATGGCAGTCCACATTTCATTGTGAACCAGGCCGTGTGTGATTATTTTATTGCAACTCTGCAGCCAATGGCCATGCCAGCTTTAAGAGAACAATGAGCAGATCCTGGCTCTATCAGCGCTGACTCTCTCAGGCCTCCAACACCACCAAAACAAATGCAATGAGGCTGTCAGCTGGGGCGGATCTCATAGAATCCAGCCCTTAACCTGCAGGTCAGAGGTGTGTTGACCATTTCAGCTGGCGGGTTTACAATCTGTTTTCACCCTGAATGGATATCCTGACATGGTTCACATCCATCAATTCAATTACCTGATCACCAAGTTAATCAATTCCAACACAGCAACATTTGTCTTACTTAATCTTGCCACTTTATATCAATTTCGAAATCCAATTTAAAGTCATTTTATTCTAGCATTCATTTCCTCCAATTGTAAGTGAGCTTAGCCTTCAACTAGTCTTCATACAGAATGAGATGTTTTACTCTTTGCCAGGTGCTTTGTACTCCATACGTTTTCACTCAGTGAGCCTATTTCATTTATTTCTGAAGTTGCATTGCTTATGAGAAGTTTGCTAGGGTTTACTTTGTTGTACTTCACTCTCTTATCTACGACTTTCCTACAATAAACTGCAAGCTACAGAGCCCAGTAGCCCAAGCGAACAACATGCATTTTTCACTCCCCGGTTTCAACAGACAAATCGGATAGACGGAAAAAAAGGACCTCAGGGAAGTAATTTGTCGGGCCAGAAAGTGTATTTGATTCCATAAGCCGGTTTTGTGGTGCTTTCGGGGTATGCCCGTCTCAGAGAAACCATATAGGCCTGAATGCATTACAGATGCCTGCAGTTTAGTCATGACATTACAAGCCTAAAGGTGGAGCTGAGCACATGAGCCCTGGCCCTGGAGAAGGAACCGCATGCCCCTGTGATGACAAAGACTGTATAAACCATGTCCAATTATCAAAATAACAACAACACGTTCATACTGCTTTAGTAGTTTTATTAAAATCTATATATGAATATTTTTTTTGCATTTTATTGGATGGATGACACGGTGTGTGTGGTGTGTGTTTTTTAGGTCTTTCTATACTCATGTGGACCAAATGGGTCCCAAATGAGTGTAGTAAAACATCAAACAATTGGACTCATGGGGACCTTTTCATGAGGCAAAAGTCAATTTCCGGCTCAGGGTTTAGGATCAAACTTACAGTTAACTTTAGAGTTAGAATTGGGGTTTCTTTAAGGTCCAGGCATTGTTGGTTACATTTTGGGTTCAGGTTAGGCATTACATCTAGGTAAAATTTAGGCATAAATATTACTTTATTGAGGTTAGGGTAAGAGTTAGGGTTAGGTTCAAGCTTAAGATTAGGGCAAGGGAGAATGCAATTTGTATTTTCATGAGGATAGCCATAGAAACTTGTGTGTGTGTGTGTACCTGTTGTATAACTGTTAGCTGTAGAAGCTCTTTACCTTTGACCTCTTGCCTTGTGGTTCACACAAGGCCGTCAGTCTACACAGAGTTTATTGACTTTTCATTCTTTAAATTGGCTTCCACACTGGCTTCGAATATGTTTAGAGTTTCGATTCTCTGGCAGACGTTTAGGTGTGTTTGTGTGTAGTAGAGTCCTTGTGTTTGTGCGTGTGTGCGTGTATAATGTCATTGACTAAAGGGTTTGTCAAAAGAAGGGGACCATTGGATTAGACTGACTAATCATTTTACAGTCTGCACATGAAGCACCGTCACGACAGGCCAGGCCATGCGGTACTGGGGAGAACAGTCTGTTAGTAGGGTTGCTGGGATCGGACTATTTTTAGGGTCTTCCTCTGAGGTCTGGATGTTAGCTCTGCCTCGGTGACCAACTCTGCCGACCACAGCATGCTTTGATCTAGGACTGTACCACACCAAGCCGTTCACGTAGCAGGAGAGGTTGTTGTCCTGGCGCCACACTTCCAGGCCTCTGACCTCCTCTCTGCAGCCCGTCTGGCTGTCATCAGGGATTGGACCTACCGCCATCATCAGCTGGCTTCACAAAGGCCTCTGAGCTGTGCAAGGCCCTGCGGCCCAGGGTGAATAGAGCAGGAGGGGACTGATCACAGACCCGCTGGGGACCCAGTTGCAGAAGGAGGGGATTGGTCCAGGGTCCAGAGCTAAGCAAATAGGAATGGGTCCAGAGTGTCTGGGGTGGTGGGGTCATTGTGAAACATGCGTTTCAAAGCATTTCATGGTTGTGGACTTGAACGCTACTGGAAGTTGCTCATTCAGCCTGGTTGCCTAGGCATCTTTGGGCCGCAGGGAATCTTGGGGTACGTTTGAAACCTGCTGGTACTGTGGACTTGGTCAGGGAGAGGTTGAAAATGTGAGTCAAAATCCTCCATCTGTTATGAACGTGCTGCGAGTACACGCGTCAACATTCCATCTGGCCTTGCAGCTTTGGGAAATTAACATGTTTCAAAATTGTTCTCGTATCAACTATGTAACGCAAGAGCGTAGAGTCAAGTTCCACAGAATTGCAGCGGAAGATACCACCTCAACGACATAAGTGAAACTTCTCAGTCACAGTGATTCACGGCTGGATCTCCTTCCTTTTTTCTCCTTTTTCTCTTTTGCCGTTTGCAGCGTTTCCGTGTCACAATGCTTTACTTTTTAATTGCTTTTTCACTGACTGGCAGTCCTAGGGCCTTTAGGGTGCAATCTGATGTGGTAGAAGCGCCAAAAATTGACAATTGCTTATTAAAGCATTAATGGTACAGACACAGTGATTGCTCTCCTCCGGGTCAATTATCATTGATTTGACAATATCCGCTCCCTCTTGTGTTATTTGGGTAGAGATCATTGTGGGCTTGTGTTTTGCCCTTAAGCCTTATGTCAGAGAAACCCTGAATATCCCTTTCCAATTCAAGTATGAAAGGCTCAGTGCGTTTGAAACCTGCTGGGTTCAGTTAGACTGGTTCACACTGGCCTAACAGGAAAGGAGAGCTTGTGAATGTTCAAACAGCAGTCTGTAATCTGGGAATCTTTTTATTGTCCCTTTTAATTATTGATAAATACCTTTAGAGGGGTTATATTCCCTGTAGCCTTGTCCCTCAGCTGTTTACCAAAACATTTGGTGGAATGGACTTTTTTGTTCCTTTTTACATATTCCAAATATTCATATGAGTGGAATCTGGCTGGTGTGCATTGTGACTGGACGGTGAAGTTGCCCTTGAAAGAATGATGTGATGTCTTGGGAATTACAATGTTCTTGGAGTATACCTCCCCCCAAGTTGGAAGAAATCAGATTTTATTTTACATCTTCCCGGAACATGTGTTGTCAAAACTCGATTTTTCTTCTCCGCTGTACAGTTGTAAGTATCAGCTCCAGGAATATGGGGTATTTTTGCCAGACATGCCATCTTTTTAAGGATGAAACTAGATAAGTGAATAGCCTCATGGAACCACCAGTCCTCTCCCAAGTATAAATGTTGGGTGTTATCAACTATCAACATAACAAACAGGCTGTTTTATTTTGTTGTTGATACATTTTCTTTATATTCAATGAGATTGCTTAAAGCATGGAATTATTCCTGTTTTACTAAGGACACTGCAGCTATTGATCCCACAAAGAAATTAAAGGCTCAACTAATTGTTGACTCAAGATCCCATTCCAAGTAAAAATCTCAGTTAAGACTCATTTGCATAATATCAGTTGACAGAAAAGTAATTTTCATTGATCTTTTTAAGAACTGCAAATTGATCCTATTAAATAATGGCCTGATTATACTGTCTGTTCAGTGTGGCCATTTCTCTTAGTGCTTGATGTTTCCAAGTCTGTGAGTTCCACTAAATCTATTGAGTAATGTGCTTGTGTTATTTTGACCATATAAATCATCCCCTCTTATCTCTGTCTGTTGCCAAGTCATTGACTCCAAACATCGACGATTTTCAATTTGGAAGGGCAGTTATTGATAAGTAGATTGCTGTCCCATGCTCAGAAGGATGGCTCTTACTCTAAATGTTCATTTCTCCCGTACTGTAATGATGTTCATGGAGGCCTAGAAGTCTACCAGGATTAACAAATAGAGGGCACCAGAGATGACAAATCAGTGGACACCAGAGATGGCGTAGGTGATTGAAACCCAACCAAATCCCATTTGTTTCAATTTACAATGTCTAGCACCTGCATCCTTTTTTGGGAATTTCAAATATAATTTACTTTTATTTTCTTCTAAATAGTATGTGAAGAAATATTTATTATTTCCAATCTTTCTAATCCTGAAACATTCCCAAAGTGGGGATGTCAATAGGACCAGACTTTGCTATCCGAGTAGTATGTGTTATTATTCCAATAGTATTCGGTTACCCAAATAAAAAAAAACAATAGAACATGAGCGCTACATTATATGTGAAGTAGTGGATGTATTTCAATTAAACAAATGTATTTATAAAGCTCTTTTTACTTCAGCCGTTGTCAGAAAGTGCTTTTACGAAACACCCAGCCTGAAACTCCAAGGAGCGAGCAACAACAGTGTTGAAGTACAGTGGCTAGAAAAAACTTCTTAAGAGGGGCTGAAATTCAGGTAGAAACCTAGAGATGAAACAGGTTCAGAGGGGTGACCAGACCTCTTCTGGATGTGCTGGGTGAACATTTTAAGAGTTCTAGCTCTAACAATTAATAAAAGCATTTGGGCTGTATCCTGAGTCTATTAAACCTAATCCAGGTCAGAAGCATGACCAGATGGACAAATGGGGGGGTCAGTAGATTGGCAGATGGAATCAACGGGTATCATCACTGTTTTAGGAGGTAATTGGCTCCAATCCAGTGCCATCCACAGGGTAGGGCATGGCGTTGCATTATGGAGGGATGGCCTTCCTTCTTCAGTATGCCGTTTACAAATATCCCAATTTACCGCTACCAAAGCACCCCCATACCATCACATTGCCTCCATCATGCTTGACAAATTGCATCAATCACTCCTCCTGCATCTTTTAATTTGTTCTGTGTTCCACAAATGTACATATATGATCTGATTTGTCCTAACACTTTTTTCATCTTCAACCAGTCCAGGGTCTGTTCTGTGGCCCATCTTAGTCTTTTGTTTTTATTTGTCACTCGGAGATATGGCATTTCTTTGCAAGTCTGTCTAGACAGCCAGTACCCTAGAGTGGCCTGTTCAATGTGTGAGGTGTCTGTTTCTCAAACAAGATACTCAAATGTATTTGTCTTCTTGCTCAGTTGTACATCAGGGGCTCCAACTCCTTCCTATTCAGGTTAGAGCCAGTTTGTTCTGTGAAGGGAGTTGTATACATTGTTGTATAGGATCTTCAGTTTCGTGACAATTTCTTGCATGGAATTGCCTTCAATTCTCAGAACAAGTTTCAGATTTTTTTTTGTTTCCGGCTACTTTGAGTCTGTTAAATGAACCAACAAACGCTGATGCTGAAGATGCTGGACTAATCTAAAGAAGGACAGTTTTATTGCTTATTTAATCAGTGCAACAGTTTTTAGCTGTGATGATAAAATTGCAAAAGGGTTTTCTAATGATCAATTAGTCTTTGAAAAGGATAGATTTGGATTAGCAAGCACAATATGCCACTGGATGACAGGACTGATTGTTGCTGATACTGTGCCTTTGTACGCCTATGTAGATATTCCATTACAATTCAGCTGTTTCCAGGTACAACAGTCATTTACATCATTAACAATATCTGCATTGTATTTCTGATCAATTTGATGTTATTTTAATGGACAACAAACATGCTTTTCTTTTGAAAATGACATTTCAGAGTGACCCCAAACTTTGGAATGGTAGTGTAATTGGCTGGAATTCCATATGAAGAGAAACCCCTTCTCCCCTCCCTATCTCTCAGTAACCATCCGACTGAGTGCATTTTTTTTGGTTATTTTTACAGTTAAGAGCCTTTCCAAGCCTTTCAGCATCTCTCGCAGTGCTGTCCAGAGCTTCTCTGATGGGGCAGTGACCTGATTCAAAGACCAGGGACACAGCATTAGTACAATCACCACATAATCCCCTCTGCTTCTGCCCTGGCAGAGCCAGGATTTTCAAATCAATTTCATTTTCACCCATGATGCCATTACGGTCTGAAAGCTGTGTGGCAGCCAGCCACACGATTATCTCCCCATCCCATTCTTTTTCTTTGAGAGAGTGGTGTTTCGTCAGACATCTTCTGCGTCATTTAGAGATCTGAAGACTTCCATAACCCCTCTGTGTCATGTGCTGTACTGGAGTTGAGGCGGTACAAAGGCAAGACATGTTGTGTGGTTAGGATTGGTAAGATGTTATCTTAGTGTTGATATTCTCAGCTGGATGGCTACTGTAAAGGCATCCTAAAGCATGCTTGTAGTTTAGTGGTTACTGGGGCAGGTTGATAGTATCTAAAAGACATTAGTCTGGAACAGGAATCCTTTGTATTCTGTCATCAAGGGTTTTCAGAGCTTCCCAGAGTTCCCTGAGCTATCTTCAGTTTGATGATGTGCTGAAATCACTGTGCATGAACACCTCTCTTAAACCAAAGCCTGCCTCTGGAACGGTTAAGAAAGTTGGCAAAGAGATAACAGTGGCTTATATTTCCATTAGCTTTGTTCCAATATCCATCCATGTAATGTCTTAACAGTATTAATCAATGTTTGTCCCTTTATTATTATATTGAGGTGCCTGTTCATGATACTGTAAATGTAACCTTTAGTAACTTACATGTAATTACTAAGTAAGTGTCACATTTAAGTCCCCCAGTCAACAGCTGTTAAGCTTCACTGCATGCAGCAGGCTTTGGCTTTCGCTCTTAGTCACTCAATTACAGGGGACATTTATTTGACTAAGGATGTGGGTCAGGCAGAGGGCTGTCCCTATTTCACCACCATTCAGACTCAGAATCTACCACACATAGGATCTATGGTCTAATCAAGAAAAGTAATGCATTTTTATCTACCCTGAAATAACTGTTAAAAGGTTTAGAAAGAGACACAGAAGGTAGCAGAAGAATTTCATGAAACATTCCGGACTATTTTTTTAAATCAGATGCCATTTGTTACACTGAATACCCTAAAAGGGTTTTGTTTTGCTCTTTGCTGAGGGTCTGATACTATCAAAGTGAAGCATTAGATTCACATCTGATAGCACCATTATTTGTGGTAACCATGGGTTACCTCAGAAGGGCCTCTCGTATAAATCTTTGTGGATTCAAAGCAGATTGAAGGGTCACAGAGAGGGAATGGTGTCTTCTGGGAATTCTGTTTGCTTCCTATCTCTACTGAGTTTAAATGGTAAACTGCTCTTTGTTTGAATGGCCTGCACCTTCACATAGTATCAAAATATGTTTAATTGTACCATTGGCAAAAGGAAAATGGCCAAAAGAAAGCAAACGTTTTATCTTTTTCTGTTTGTAGGCACACTGGGCGAGTTATTACAGATGAATATATAACAGTCAAAAAAAGATTTTTGCTGAGAGCAAAATCTTCAGTGTAGTGCCACAACTTAGTCCTAAAAAGACCCGACTTGTGGCGCCACAGACAAAACAGCTGGTGACACTAACTGAACATCGTCTGGCATTGGAAGTTTTACATCAACCTGTATTCAATGTCACTTACGCATGTAAGCTAAAGACAGCTGGCTTGTATTTTATGATTTTTCACCCCAAAGGGTACCAGGTATAATTTGTCTCTGTCAATTCACAAGTAAAACCTGGGAGCTAAGAAACATAGCAGGTTAGATAACCATGAGCCAGATAAGCATGCACCTTTAATTTCTGCAAGGGTTCTGAGGGTACATTGAGTCAAGTGTTCGAAGAGATGAAGCTCCTCAAGATCAGACAACAACAGGATGCATCGCTTCCATTACTCTGTGGAAGTCTGTATGCTTGCATTTTCACAGGTGCTTCGTGTTGGGGATTAGGTGTGTGTGTGTGTGTGTGTGTGTGTGTGAGTGCGTGCGTGCGTGTGTAGGGGGGGGGGGCTATAGGGGCCAGAGATTGTTTCCCTTAGACCAGGAACAGGAGTATAGACATTATACCCTGGGAGAAAATGTGGAAACACTTCACGTTAAGTTGCCCTCATTACTACGTCAGTACATTGTAAAAACCACACTGTTGTTTCCATGGGAATATGTTTTTGCGGTTTCCGTCAGAGAAGCAGTTGAAAAATGCTTTTCTACTCAAGCTGTTATTACACATTTTCTGTAAACTGCTTCTGCCTCTGTACCCCCTTATTACCAGCTAATTACACAACAATGCTTACATAAATCTGATGTTGTCATTGCAATTTTATTGTAAAAGGTGACAACTAAATGTAAACTAATAATTGAACCCACTTCTGTCAGTGCTTTCATCAACCCAATATTTGTTTTATTGTCAGGCATATGTAGGTTCTGTCTCGGGCACAGTCCCCTCACATGATAGAGACTAATGACTTACTGGTTTCACATTGACTGATAGTCACTCTGTACGCAGCCGGGTGAAGCTGCTATTGTCATGTGTTTTCATGGCTCTGCAGCCTGCAGTGTAACAGGGTTAACTGGATTAGAGAGCCCATGGTTATCCTATCAGCTGTGACAGAATACTCCAAAGAGGATTGTATGATGCACTTCATTGACTGTGCCTCAAATCATCTTTTCATTTCTGCTAAATAGGTAACAAAACATGACTGATCCTCCCCCATCAATTAGAAAAGAAACTTCTGGCAGTCACCAAGGCCCCTGTACAGCCCCTCTCCCCCGACAAACAACTGTCCTGAGCTACTTGTAAATGCAGACATTAAAACACAGTATTGCTGAATAGTTGTAGCAGATTGGCTAGAATGGTGTATCAGCAGTAAATCATTCTCTTATGGTTGAGTGAGTCAAACAGTGAGTTAGCACCACCGGTCCAGAACCCAGAATCCTTTAGCTCGATGTGCTAATTTAGTCTCTTGTCTGCAGCTTTTGGAGTGTGCTGTTAGTTTGTGCCCCAACAGTGAGTGTCTCAGCTCCATTTTCTAGTGGACTCATCACTTCAGTTCCCCTTAGTGTATTTCTTTTGCCCGAGCCCTTCTATACATTGGACTTCAAAAGGCTGAGAAAGGACTGACCAAGTCCCCTTCTTCAATCAAAATGGTGAGAGGGCTACAGAGAGAACCATTTATTTGATAGCTTTCTTTGTTACGGCCTAAGCATTTGCGGCCTGCATGTGCTATTTTATTCTATGGGTTTGCAAAGATTGAGTGAGGAGGAGAAAATGTTAGCACAGTGCGTGACTGGCATTCATCAGTCTTGTCACAGTGCAAGAAGACGGAGAAATAAATATTAGTTTGAGTCTTTATCTCCCAAGCGGCTCCTCGTCATGCTTTTTTAAATGTAAACAGGAAGTATCCATCAAAGGTGTGTTAATTTTTGCAAAGATTCTGATCCAACCTTGCCATCTCTGAGCCACCTGCAATCCATTACGGAATCCAATGTGACAGTATGTTCCACTCGGTTTCACAGGTCAATTAACGCTGTTTTCGTTGTATTTGTAAAATATGCGCACATTTTCTCACAATTGATGGACTGGCTGATCTGAGATGATGATGATGATGATGATAATGATGATGATGCGATTATAAGCAATTTCATTTCCGACAAACCGTTTTCGGGGGATTAGCCTTGCAGGGCCATCAGTGCAGGAGAGGTAGTGGGTATTGTGGGGTGTCAGGAACCTGACAAACCTCTGTCCTTTTATGGCTGTGCTCCTCCATCCAGATTATGACTAATCTCTGTTTTTTTTTCATTTTACCAGTTTGCGGTCAAATCCAATTGTTATCATAGCGCTGTAATGTTAGCTAGTGGTTAGACTACAAACATCCTAGCCATGAGTCCCAGCAAAGGAGTGTCGATATAAGGAGATTGTTTTGTGTTTTTAAGCAGAGCAGAGGCTTAGAACCCATTTGCTGTCAGGATGCTTGTAGTACCTCATAATTAGCAGGTCAATAGTAAATAATCTCTTGGACCTGTGTATCTTTAGTGATTTCCAGATGGTTCTGGTGTCAGGTTCAGAGGATGTAGGAAAGGATAGGATTTCATCTAATGTCCCTAGAGAAGGAAGCTATTTTTGTATTGTGGGTGGAATTTTAGAATTGGTTCCAGTTGTCTCAGCTATCAATGATACAATACAGGACATTCCGGGGACTGTTATGTAACAGCTTTGGAAAATAATACATGTTGCATCCTGGGAATTACAGTAATCACAATCAGCCCTGTTAGTTGCCTGTACTTCGTATTATGACTTCCTAAGTAGCAGCCTTCGAAATGTTTCATGTCTAGCTTTACTAATTCATTCTTAATAGAATCTTTAAATCTAATGGATTGATGCTCTAATTCAGAACAAGAGAGAAAGCCAGATTGAGCTCATTCATATTATTTAAGTAAAGCCTGTGGTTTGTTTATCTGGATCAAGTCACTCTTTAAATCAAATCGTGTTTAAGGGGATACTTTATCGTTTAACAGTTTTTTTTTCACACAAGACCTCGCTTTTCTGCCAAATGTAACACGACATATCCTATCTTTAATTCCCATCTCCTAATCCAGCATATGGAAGTTGCTGAAAGAGTGATAAACGCAATTTCTTTCAAGCTTTGGAGGAAACACGAGGAGAAATCACAGGATACGCAAAACAAAACCCAATCAAAGCGGAACATAAGAGGAAACCTGAGGGACATGTTAAGATGTGGCTTCTGCTTCTAAAGTAACGCTCAAGGGTTGACTAAGATGCGTGTACAAAACCATCTTTCAGTATCCATGCTATGTGTTCAGCTAGCTGTATGAGTGTGTGCGTGCATGCGTGCGTGCGTGGAGAGACAATTAAACACCGGATTCTCAGTGTTTGTAGGCAACTGTTATGAAACAGTGACTCAATGGAAAATCCTGTTAGGGATGGTGAAGAACAAGAGTGTGAGGAAAACAAATTTGATACACATCATCTGACAATAAATACAGCTGTGAATCACAATTTGTACAAATCCATTACCAAAAAAGTTGGGACGCTGCGTAAAATGTAAATAAATACAGAATATTCAGAATATTCAACAGAAATCAGTACAAAGACATTATCAAATATTCATACTGAGACATGGTCTCTTGAAAACTATATACCCACTTTTAATTTGATGCCAGTAACACATTTCTGACAGAGGAAACAAAAGACTGGAAAAGTTGTGTAATGCTAAAAAAATTGACTTGGAATCACACAACTAATTATCAATTGGCCACAGGTCAGTAATATGATTGGGTATTAAAAGATAATTTCAGAGAGGATGGGTCTGTCAGAAGTGATTGTGTGGAGGAGTTCACCACTCTGTGAAAGACTGCAAGGGCAAATAGTGCAACAATTCAAAAATAACAATTCTCAGCGTAGAATTGCAAACAGGTTGGGGATATTACCATCTACGTTATATAATATCATTAAAAGATTAAGAGAATCCAGAAGAATCTCTGTATGCAATGGAAGAAGTTGATAACCAATATTGGATGGCCGTGATCTTCAGGCCTTCAGACGGCACTGGATAAAAGCAGACATAATTCTGTAGTGGACACCCCTGCATGGGCTCAGGAACACTTCCAAAAACCATTGTTGGTGAACACAGTTTGTCACTGCATCCACAAATGCAAGTTTAAACCCTAACATGCAAAGAAAAAAACATAAACAAGATCCAGAAAAAACAGCGCCTTCCCCGGGGCCAAGCTCCTTTATGATGGACTGAAATTAAGTTGAAATCTGTCCTCTGGTCTGACGAATCAGATTGTGAAATTATTTGTGGGAATCATAGACCCCACATCCTCTGGACAAAAGAGGAGAGGGACCATCCAGCTTGTTATCAGCGCACAGTTCAAAAGCCAGAATACGTGATGGTATTGGGGTGCTATACTACGCATGGCACGGTTGACTTGCACATCTGTGAAGGCACCATTAATGCTGAACAATATATAAAGGTTTTGGAGCAACTTGTGTTGCCTTCCAGTCAATGTATTTTTCAGGGAAGGCCTTGCTTATTTCAGCAAGACAATGTCAAGCCACATTCTGCACGTATTACATCAGCATTGCTCCATAGTAAAATAGTCCAGGTGCAGAACTGGCCTGCCTGCAGTCCAGACCTGTCATCCACTGAAAACATTTGGTGCATTATGAAAAGAAAAATATAACAAAGGAGACCCCACATTGATGAGCAGCTGAAATCCTATATCAAGCAAGAATGGGAAAACATTTCACTTTCAAAACTACAGCACTTCGTCTCCTCAGTTCCCAACTGCTTACAGAGTCTTGCTATAAGAAGAGGTGATGCAACACACTGGTAAACATGCTCCTGTCCCAACTTTTTGAAAAGTGTTGCTGGCCTCAAATTCAAAATGGGCTTTTCTTTTTCCAAAAACCTCTGTTTCTAAATTAGAAATGTGGTCTTTGTACTATTTTCAATAAAATAAATGATTTGCACATCATTGCATAATTTCAGCATTTTAGGCATATTTTTGGTAACAGGGTTGTAGATGGTTTCCATTGATTAATGGGAAGAGGGACTCTAACAGGTGCAGTATTGATTTCACATTGTTTTTAGTGTACAGGGATTTTACACCAAAACAATAATATTTTTAAACAGTGTAACACACTACATCTTTAAACTTTAAATTTCCCTTTCTGGATTACAAACAAACCGCTTTCCGTCACATTTCCAAGCCTCGAAACATGATCCCGGTGTGTCCCAGAACTCGCCGGCGGGATGGATCGTCTTTCCGAGGATGCCGCTCCTCGCTCTGGGCAGTGCATTGTGCAGATGGGGTGTTTGTGTTCTTTCTCACACTGGGCTTTGTCTCCCACTCCGCCGCCAGCCTCCCTCATCTCGTTCCGCGTCTCCTTCCTCCCTCCCCCTAATTGACGGTCACCGCCTGTCGTCCTCCCTCTGCTGAAGTGCGGCCTGCTGAGAGGAAGGAAGGCCCTCCTTAAGATCTCAGATCGCTCCCATTCCACTCCATGAATTGGATTTGCACAAGAGTCCATAATTGTAATCAATCACGCAGGCAGCCATACCTAAGGCGTGAGACGTGCCTGTGCCGCCCCAGCGCTGAACAGCATGGGAGTCTTCCAATTAAGCCACTTCAGCCCGGCAAAACAACACTGCGGGCGCACAAACACACGGGCACTCGTTTATGTGGCATGCACCAATCGCACACATTTTTTGTATGTGTTAATACACTCCACGCCAGTATTGCTGGTTATTTCCCAGCTTTATTATATACCGTGGGTTCTGCTGTGCTGTGACGTGATGGTATGTGAAGAGGCTTTGGTTGGTAAACGCTTGTGTTGTTTTTGGGTGACCCATGGTCGGTAGTTATGAAGAGGTTCATCTGAATCCCAATTAGCTAATACGTTTTGGCAGCTTCAGCAGTCTTTCTTAGTTCTGACACTTAAATTGTAATGTGGACAGGAATGGATAAATCCTAATAATCCCTAGGTGGTTTCCTTCTGGCAGGAATTTTAAGCAGGTTACGTACGCAAAACTGTCCATGTTTTGAGAAAGAGAAGCTGTTATTTTAAGGTGTAATTGAGAGACCGCTTATTTCCCTCTTATAACCTTTTTAAAAGCAGATCTTCTGAGTGGTATGTATTTACATGTGTGTGGTGGTCTTGGTTCAGTTGTTTGAACTGTGGGAGTGTACGCAGCTCCCCCTAGTCAAGTATTTTCCAAATGCATTTTCATTAACTGCCACATTTCAAAAATCTATTTAAATACACGCTTCCACCATGTATTCATCGTTTCATCAGAGGCAGCTAACATTATATGTAGATCAGTGGTCTCTATGTCGGACTCTCTCCTAATCTATTCAAGCAATATACACTCAATATCAAATGCATTCATTTATCAATGTACCTATGGTTTTGGATTTTACCATAGGCAATGAATCGGTCTGAGCTGTATCAACGCAGCCCAGATGGAATCCAACGTGGGCATTGTGACTGAACATCCATCATCCTGAAGTCGTCTGGGCCACATGCTGTAGCCGGCGTACAATTGGGCTGTCTTGCATAATTGGTATAGATAACACTGGTGCTCTGATCAGGCCAAATGTAGCCAGAGATTCGAACAGATCGATTCAAATCACATGGAATATTGTGTCATATTCCAGTGATGACATCAAAATGTATCCCGAGGAGAAGCTGACCCTGGCCACGTGTTAGCTGGTTTAATGCTGTCCAGGCACCTTAATGCCAGAGCTTCAACAGCTCTGAAGAAGACACATAGTAACCAACTGTGTCTGCCTGTGTGTCTGCCTGTGTGTCTGCCTGTGTGTCTGCCTGTGTGTCTGCCTGTGCGTCTGCCTGTGCGTCTGCCTGTGCGTCTCGCTGTGCATCTGCCTGTGTGGGCACAATCCAGAGGGAACAGGGAATGGTGTTCATGCTTTTCAACTGCTTTGACATCAGTACAATGTGACTTGCTGATGTCGAGAGTGACCTCCGGGGAGAAAGAGAGGGGCCGTGGCCTTTCGTTGACCCGGCAGAGCGGCTACCCTTATTGAGCTGATTCTTTGCCTGTCCGGTTGGCCCTCTTTATGGTCGTCTCTGGGTGAGTAAGCGGGCAGGCGCTGCGCTCCGTCAGTCTGTATGGAGGCTGGGTGAGGTCAGTGTCTGTTGGGCCATGTGCAACTACACCTTTCCGCATGATGTGAAACAGGAGTCCCGGGACTTGGACTGAAAGGTGTTGTCAACTGCCTTTTTTGCAGGACCGCGTAAGCGGAGTCAGCCTAGAAGAGAGAATGTCTCTTACTGAGTCCGGGCCTGACTGACTACCCTTGGTTAAATAGCATACTGGTTAGAGACTAGGGGCGGGCTACGGAACAACAGGTCCTGCGTTCGTCTCCTGTAACAGTCAGAATCCGCTTTATTTGCCCGGTATGTTACACAGACAAGGACTTTGACTCTGGATTATACAGACTCATGATGTGCTTATTCATAAAAAACGTATACCAAGGACACTCAACAAGAGACACCGACTGCAATATTCAGTACACATAAATACACATAATAAACCTTAGGTTCAGGACAGACAAAATCTTCGCTGGCTATAACTTTATGTAGCTACATAATAGAAAGGCTAAAATAAAACAGTTCTGGGGGATATAAGGATATGAGCTTCGGGAAGCCTAAAATGAGACCATTTACTGCAGTGATGGCTTCATTAGTGTTATTTTAGCAGCATGATATTATGCTGGCAGCACTCAGATTTTCATTATCACAATAAAAGCCAACATTGACATTTTTAGGGCCATAGAGTTAACAATCTAGTATGTAAAAAAAGAAAAGACAAGAACGACATTTGAATGGACATATAACATAAAATTACAGACTAGATTGTTAACTATATTGCCTTATAATTCAATGATGACTTTTATTTTGAAAATAAACATCTGAGTAAGCGCTGCTAGCATAATATCCTGCTGCTTGAAGAACCAAGTTTATTGTTATATTGCGACTCTTTCTGGTGGATTTTCAAATTATGTCTTAGCATTTCTTCAGGATATTCAAACAATTCACTGGCTACACGATTCTCTTGTCTTTTCACTTGACGTAGAAGTCCGTTATTGTCACCTATAGTGATCCAGTAGTTATTGTATCAATGTCATTCACAAATGGCAAATAAGCTGTTAAAACGGTCAGTGGCAAAAGCCATACAGTAATTAGATGCTATTTGTGGTGGAGGTAAACTTAATAAGAAACGTTACTAAGTTTAACACAATGCTTAATGGCGACTAGCCACATATTACTTGCTAATAAGCTTTTAAAACGGCCAGTGGCAAAAGTCATACATTTCATAGATACTATTTGTGTTGGAGGTAAACTTCATAAGAAATGCTACTCAGTTTAGCGACATGGTTCTTCAGAGCTAAGGATGGGCTACATGGCGGGCTGTAATCTAGGTCCACTAAATCCAGTCCACAAAGGCACCGGTGGCAACGCGGAAATAGACGATGAAGACCTTTGTGTCGCTAATGCTGTGAAAACTCATTATGCCTGGCCTAGATATTCACGTTTTCAGCCCCCTCCTTCCCCTGACACATCGGAACCACACACAGCATCCCATTTACATACTGTCGCTCCATCCCTCTAGTGCCACAATAATTTAGCACTTCCCTGGCATTATATGTCGTACATAATGAAAATGTAATGGGCCAGGCGGAGTTAAAGTGATCTGTGGTGTGGTGCTCATTAAGTGGAATCTGTTGTTTATGTGCATAATTGCTGTGATACGCTTCAGAAGGCACTGGCTGAAACACGACTGTAGTGAGGGAAAGGTGCTGAAGCTGTAAGTGGCTCCTTCTTTCAGGGCTGTGATGAGAGGAGATGCTGGTGTCATCTTATGATGAGGGGTGTTGAGGACTGGGGGAAGATTCCTGTCAACCTCCACCCCTGGCTACTGTCAGGAAGCTCCTCACCACTTCTCTGTCCTCCCTCAGGTGTCTCGAAGAGAGAACGTTCAGCCATCTGCACTTATCCTCCCCCAGAATATATCTGTTCTGGTAGCCTACGTTCCGCTAAGCCTAAAGATTTATTTAAACTCTAAACAGATTACTATGGCTAACCATGAAGACAGGTTTCACCTATAAACAGAGGACGATGGCTAAGTCTGGAGACGGGTTTCAGCTGTAAGCAGATGACGATAGCTAAGTATGGGGACGGGTTTAAACTATAAACAGATGACGATATCTAAGTATGGGGACGGGTTTAAACTATAAACAGATGACGATAGCTTAGTCTGGGGACGGGTTTAAACTATAAACAGATGACGATAGCTTAGTCTGGGGACGGGTTTAAACTATAAACAGATGACGATAGCTACGTCTGGAGATGGGTTTCAACTGTAAGCAGATGACGATAGCTAAGTCTAAGGACAGGTTTAAACTATAAAGAGATTTCAGATATGAAGATACCCTGTAACTGTAGTGGTTTACGTGTCAAGTGAGTGTTTGGAATCTGCTGATGAAACACAAAAACACTCAGAGACAGTGGCAATTAATACAGAAATATTTAGATACTGCTTTTGCCCTCAACGTTTGTTAGTCAAATAGATGTCTCTGCAAAAGCATTTCTGCCTTGTTTATGACAACTGTCGTTTTCACTTTGCTAGTCATCACCAATGGCGGAATACAACAGGGATTTCTGCATTTTTCAGAGCTGGTGATGTTGGTATTGAAACATTACAGCAAAAGCCACCTACGGTGATTGCAGCACCGCACCAATATTCTCATTCCAACCCTCAGCATGCTACACTTGAAAATGTATAGCCTCAGTGTTTGCACTTAGAAATAAAGAGTAGAGGACTAAAAATTAGAACTAAAGAGATTCCTGACACTTCCGAGTGGCCACTTGGCTGAATTGAGACCACCATTAGTTTGTCAGCACCTACTCTTTTTATGACATCTATCCGCTGCTCTGTGACTGTAATTCCCGACGGAGGGTCTGTCCAATTAACATCCTTCATCTGTGGTGAATACAAAGCTTCCCTCTCCGACTTACATGGTCCCCTGGACATGGCCCTCCTGATTTCGGGTCTTGCTGGCTCCCCTCCAAGAGAAACACAATGTTAATGCGACCAGTGTGTAGTTCAGTGCAGAATTGGAGTATTTCTGCTTACAGTAAAATAAGTCCCATTTACAGGAAAATCCCCAGAATGTACTTAGCAATTTATGCATTGTACTGCAATGCAAAGGGCTATGTACAGTATATTCCATTAAACAGAATATTTTTCTCCAAGCCACAAAACAGTCATGGGTGAATTTAACGAATTTACAGCCCCATGAATTGTATTTTCTGCCCTGAGCAGCATACTCATATCCAGTAGCGATTGCATACATGTGTCTATACCGATTGCGTACATTTTTCATACCGCTTCCCTGGGGGAATCGAACCATCAGCTCTGGTGTTGACAATGAAGTGAACTACATAGGACCATTCCAAAAGCATTGATAAAGTGTGAAGAATGACTTGCTGTGTGTTACACAAGCTATTTTAATCCCTAATGTAAGTAGATGTTAGTAATAGCTGAGGAAACCCATTTTGGTAATTCCAATGCCTAACATTATGGCCTTTTATTCTTCATGCTGCGCTTAATGAACATGAATGACTAGTAAAACTCTGGCTAGCACTCCTAGCTTTGAGTAAGGGAGAACGCTGGTATTGATGTGTTCTGTGTCGTCAGCTGCATTCTGATAAGTAAAAGGTTTAGGCATCCATCACAGGATTCTCTCTTGCTGCTTTGGGGCAATTAATATTTCCGACCTCAGCTGACTGGACTGGGCGCTATCTATCACTTTTACTACACTGAAAAGGCCCAAATTGTTAAACATGAAGGATATACTTTGTGTCTGTGGGTAATCAATTCAAAATACAGCAACAATAACAACAACAACAATAGCAACAAAGAAACAAAAACAAATGACAACAACAGCAATGAAGAGAATAACAACAGTAAAACCAAGAATAATAAAAACAACAAAGACAAATAACAAAAAAATATCAACAAAAAACAACAGTAACAACAACAACACAAACAACTATAACATCAGTGAATTTGCTGTCTCTACAGCAGGTTCTCTCTACTGGCCCTAATTTATATATTTCTCAGTGTTATGCTGTGACAAGCCCGGCCACAGCATGTGTTATTGAAATGCTCATCCACGTCTACATGGGCCCATGAACATGGATCTGCTTTGGAAATCCTGAAGTAGACATGAGGAACTTAATACACATATTCAATAAGCTGAAAGGATGTATTAGGTTAATGATTGTATTTTCTGTTGTACGGCATTACTGGGCCATGCCATGCAATTACACATCATTCTGACAACCTGTCCTTTATATTATCAATATTTCTACAAGACAAATTGTTTTGGCCTTTTCCCATACTGCCATCTGGTCATAGACGTGGAGGACTTCTCACTCGATGACAATGGTCATTGTCACCGTTGCAGTCGCAGGCTGTTTTCATAGGTCATGCACAGGTAATGGCCACCAGGAAACGGCCACATACCCGGCAAACAGGAATTAGTCTTTTGTACAACCAATCTCGGGAGATTGTGTCAGGGCCATCTGCTTTCAGTATATACTGCTCAAAATAATGAAGGGAACATAATCATCACAGTATAACACCAAGTCAGTTAAGCTTCAGGGATGTGAATATGTCCTGTTAGGAAACAATTTGTGATTGTGAATCAGTGTTACCTGTTTTGGTGCAAATGAAAGTGACAACAGGCATTGGAGAGGAAACAGCAAGACATCCTCCAAAAAGGGAATGTCTTTTGCAGGTGGTGGCCACAGAAAATTGCTCTCTCCTTATCCTTCCTGTCAGATTCTTCTCTTGTTTCGCAATTTGCTAGTGACCTTGACAGAATAGTCTCCAGTCTGCAGGTAGCACAAGGCAGTATCTGCAGACCATTTAGGTTCCTCCAGGATGGCGCATCCATAGGTGCCATCACAAGGTTTGCTGTGTCTTCCAATACAGTCTCAAGAGCATGGAGGAGATACCAGGAGAATGGCCGTTACACAAGGAGAGCTTTACAGGGCCGTAGAAGGGCAACAACTCTGCAGCAGGACTGGTATCAGCTCCTTTATGGCTACTGCTGTGCATTTTTCTGACCAAACGAGGGTGGCCTGAGGGCCTTACATCCTCTAGTGGGATCTGTGCTCAGCCCAGCACCATGCAGCTCGATAGGCATTCGCCAGAGAACAACAGAATCGGTGCCCCGTTCTCTTCACAGATGAAAGCTGGTTTATCCTGAGCACATGTGACAGATGTGAAAAAGTCTGTTGACACCATGGTGAAAGTTATGCTGCCTGCAACATCATCCGGCATGACCGGTTTGGTTGTGGGTCAGTGATGGTCTGTGGAGGGATATCCTTGAAGGGTCACACAGACCTCCACGTGCTTGCCAACAGTACCCTGACTGCTGTTAGGTACTGGGATGCAATCCTCAGATCCATCGTCAGTCTGTACTCTGGTGTAGTGAGCCCTGGATTCCTGCTGGTACAGGACAATGCCTGGCCTCATGTGGCCTGAGTGTGTAGGCTCTTCCTAGATGATAAACGCATTGATACTATTGACTGGCCCTCACGTTCCCCAGAGCTGAATCCAATTGAGGACCTCTGGGACGTTATGTATCGGTTCATCCGACCCCGCCATGTAGCACCACAGACGGTCGAGGATGTCACTGATGCCCTGATCCAGGTCTGGGCGGAGATCCCCGAGAACACCATCCACCATCTCATCATGAGCATGCCCAGACGTTGTCGGGAGTCCATGCAGGCACGTGGGGCCATACACAGTACTGAATCACATTATGAGATGCCATGATGAAATTCATGAAAGTTGGAACATCTTGTGATTTCAGTTGTTTACTGTGAGTTTTAATCCAGCCCCCAATCGGTTGGTGATTTTGGTTTCCGTCGACCGTTGTTACATCATTTTGTTTTCAATGAATTGCACAATGCACAGCAAAGATTTTGACCTTCAATATATTTTATTTGTCGAGACCCGATGTGTGATTTAAGTGAGCCCTTCATTTTTCTGAGCAGAGTACTATGCTTTCCTTAATTACTCAAGTGTTTACTTTAATTTCGCAGTTGCCTGTATATTTGTTAGAATTTTATGACCCGTGATTGGTTTTGCTACCTCTGGTCCAGTGTTGCTTTTATGTAGCAAAGGGAAATGTGATGGTATTGATTTCCTCTTTATTGCCCGATAACAGGAGGTCCTATAACACAGTGTTATAAAAACAAAACCCTCTTGAAAAGTAGTAAAAACCCTTCCTCACAACATCAAGAGTTGTGTGTATATTTTCTTAAAAGAAAATATATCGAGAATGGATTTTGTGTTGAGTGAATGTTACACTAGGCACTTTATAAGTTAAAGATAGTAAGACCGTCTTAATGGGTT
The DNA here is from genome assembly GCA_016801105.1 of Esox niger. Taxonomy (NCBI): domain Eukaryota; kingdom Metazoa; phylum Chordata; class Actinopteri; order Esociformes; family Esocidae; genus Esox; species Esox niger. The sequence continues at coordinate 28,906 of JACXGJ010004662.1, forward strand.
GTCAGATGGAAGATATCTTGGTATTGATGTTGTGTTTACATCTTCATCTTTACTTTCTCTCTCCATCTGTCTGTCTCATTCTCGAAGTCTCACCTTTCTCTCTACTCTCTCACGCCTCATTCCCATTTTCACAATTTCTCTCTCTCTATATATATATCCTTATATATATATATATATATATATATATATATATATATATATATCCATTTAAGGATAGTGATCATATGAAGCCATTTATTATCGCATAGATGTTTGGCTCTTTTTTAAATCATACTGTCAACAGAAATCTCCCAAATGGCCCTGATCAAAAGTTTACATACCCTTGAATGTTTGGACTTGTTACAGACACACAGTGACACACACAGGTAAAAATTGCAATTAAATGTGAATTTCCCACACCTGTGACTTTTTAAATTGCAGTTAGTGACAATGTATAAATAGTCGAGGAGCTCTCACGTGGAGGCACTGAGCAAGGCAAGCTAGATACTGAACCATGGGGAGCAGAAAATAACTGTCAAAAGATGCGTGTAACAAGGTAATGGAACTTTATAAAGATGGAAAAGAATATAAAGAAATATCCAAAGCCTTGCAAATGCCAGTCAGTACGGTTCAATCACTTATTAAGACGTGGAAAATTCTGGGATCTCTTGATACCAAGCCAAGGTCAGGAAGACCAAGAAAGATTTCAGCCTAAACTGCCAGATGAATTGGTTGGCATACAAAGAAATACGCCCAGGGAACCTAAGGAGAAATACAGGCTGCTCTGGAAAAAGATGGTGGGTTTCAAGGAGCACAATATGATTATACTCAATAATGAGTTGCATGGAAAAGAAGTTGAGTCGAGTTGCCAGAAAGAAGCCTTTACGGTGCCAATTACACAAAAAAGCTGGTTACAATATGTCTGACAACACCTTGACACGCCTCAGCCTCTGGCACACTGTAATTTGGAGTGACAAGACTAAAATAGAGTTTTATGGTCACAACCATAAGCGCTATGATTAGAGAGGGGTCAGCAGGTCCTATAATGAACAGAATACCATCTCCACTGTGAAGCATGGATGTGGCTCACTGATGTTTTGGGGGTGTGTGAGCTCTAAAGGCACAGGGAATCTTGTGAAAATGTATGGCAAGATGGATGCAGAATGTTATCAGAAAATACTGGCAGACAGTTTGCATTCTTCTGCATGAAAGCTGCGTATGGGGCACTTGGACATTCTAGCACTCGGTCAAATTGACCCTCCTGTGGTTACAGCAGAAATAGGTGAATGTTCTGAAGTGGCCATCACAGTCTACTGACCTTAATATCACTGAGCCACTTTGGGGAGATCTCAAACATGAGGTTCATGCAAGAAGACCAACGCCTTTGCATGACCTGGAGGCATTTGCCAAGACAAATTTGCCAAGGCAGCTATACCACCTGCAAGAATCTGGGGCCTGATAGACAACTATTACAAAAGACTGCATGCTGTCATTGATGCTAAAGGACGCAATAGACAGTATTGAGAACGAAGGGTATGCAGACTTGTGAACAGGTGTCTGTTAATTTTTTTTTCTTTGTTGCTATGTTTTGTTTTATGATTGTGCCATTTTGTTATGACCTACAGTTGAATGTGAAACCCATAAGAAATATGCCTGTTCACTCATGTTGTCTTTACAAATGGTATGTATATTACCCATTGTCCCAGGGTATGCAAACTTTTGAGCACAACTGTGTGTAGAGAGAGAACCCTTCTGTTTAATTTGAACCCTTCTGTTCCTCACTCAAAACCTTCCTTTTTGACTTTTTTGGAAAGGAAAGAAAAGGGTGCTTTGGTCTCTTTACGTTTTTTAGGAGATATATATAATTACAATTATTAGTATTTTTCATCCATAATGTTGAGTAAGGAGTGGTTGGCTAAATATGATTCATGGTTTTATTATAGGATCCCTGTTAGCTACTGCCAGAAGCACCAGCTTTTCTCCCTGGGAGCCACACAGAACATTACATAACACATTACATTAATATACAATTACAATACAAACAACCTTCATTAAAAATGAGAGAATAACAGGAAGAATACAGAGACGAAACAGAAGAATGCAGTTCAATTCATGGTTAATAGAATTCAAATATATATTGCCTTTTGATTTTGATGGCCAACTACAAGCTGCAAAGTTTTTTATAAACTGTTCCGTAGATTTTAGCTTATCTTGCTCCAGGAACCATTAACCAGTTGTTGTTCTCCCCAATTTCTCTGTGTGAAATTGGGGAGAGAGAGAGAGACTACCTGTTCATGGTTGTTTGATCAGGACTGATGTGTTCCAGAGGGCTCATGTCTTATTTGCATATTTGCCGGAAAACTTTCAGGTGCATTTGGTGTCTTTTTTTCAAATCTTCCTTGTGATCTAAAGTTGTTACACTCTTTGAAGTAAAGGTGTCAGGAAGGTTGTAAAATGTGCCACAAAGGCAAACAGGCAAACTGGCCAACTGGCCAACTGCCAGTGTGGCACATTTTACAACCTCAAAGGTTCTTCCTGACACCTTTTAAAGGTAATCAAGAACTCTTATTGCCGTTAAACGGAACCTTTTTGCGATGGGCTGGGCAACATATTGAACCTCTATGATATATATATCCAAGGTGTCAGCCTACTCAACTGAAGGTTTGGCTTAATGGAGGTGTGGTTTTCATATTTAAATTCATGACCACACATTTACTTAAACTTAAAAAGATTTTGGACTGCAAATAGAAATGTATCTTCAACGTATATATTCTAAAATAAATATTGACTTAGACATTGCTTACTACCTGTATAAAGTTGTAACTTTGAAATTTGCATATCAATAAGCCCACATGTCAGTGCTTTTTCTATGCGACATGTTATTTATATAGTAATAAAATATACAGAATTAATTTCTTGTTAAAATGCTATATGTTCAACTTTAAAAGGACAATGAGTATATATTTTGTAATTAAATAACTACATTATTAATTAAATTACACTCTCTGCTGTAAATCATCCATTTGTATCCATTTTAATTATTCTCATAAGAGGTGGTTTAAACACGTGAACCGTGCCTTTGAAAAAGCCACCCTGATTTGCCGAGCACTCCACATAGGGAGATCTCTATAGTCCTAATGGAAGGCCCTGACTAGAAGTTCACTCCCAGGAAAATACAACAACACCATGTCTGATCTATAGTGCAGCGACCATTTTTGGACACCCTCCGCCTCAGAGTATCAATGAAATGGGGTGGAATTAATCCATGCAAGCCTGAATGTTATTTATGTATTATTTTTGTTCAGGGGCGGGGGGAGGGGGGCTTATGAAAGAATGGCATTCAGTGCAGCTACCTTGGAGTCAGGAGCCCCTGCTTATGCAGGAATCATGACTCTTTTATACACACACTTCCTCAACCCTGGTGTCACTTCCGCCCCCTCATATAGATTCATGAGAGGGATGGAGGGGAACTGGGTTAGGATTATATTTCACAGGGTATTTTGTCCTACAGTATTTCATGAAAACACCATATTTCCTCTTTAATGACAAATATAGCAGGTTTGCATATTAAATCAAACGTGTAATTTCAAGCAAGGTGCAGATGAATTATAAAGACTTCATGGATATAGAAAGACTGCATGCACAAATACCGACTGGTTAGTGTTTAGTTATTCGTATTTACCGATTGCAATTTGGTAAATATTTTACTGGTTACTGCTTGGTGATACTTTTACTGGTTATTGCTTAAAATACCTTTAGTGGTTAATGGTTGGTGTTACCTTTACTGGGTACTCCTTGGTTATTCCTTTACTGGTTACTGAGTGATACTAATCTTACTGTTCACAGCCTAGTATTATGTTTACTGGATAGTGTTTGGTAATTTGGTTTTTGGTTATTGCTTTTTCATACCTCTACTGATTACTGCTTGTTAATACTTATACTGGTAACTTTTTTAATACATTTGCTGGTTTTGCTTGTTAATATCTTTACTGGTTACTGAGTGATAATACTTCTCTGGTTACTGCCTGGTAGTAAATGTACTAATGATTGGTAGTACTTGAACTTGTTAGTCTTACATACACAGGCTTCTTTAAGGAGGAATCTGCACATGAAAATAACAAAGGTTTTTGCCTGCCCCTGATTCTGTAATAGTGGGGGGATCGGGTGGGAAAAAGTAACCGTGGAGGTTGGAATGAATGAGAATACATATATAATCACACTTATTTCTTTGTCATAGGATGCTTTTTGTCACGGTTAGACAGTCAGATTCTCAATTGGGTCCAGAGCTGAAAACCTGTATGAACCCCTAACTTACTACATATCTACATCCATAACTGCTTCACAGATTTAGGCCTAATGATAATGAAGATCGGGATCTTCAGAGACTGAGACGCTGGTTTCCCAATTAACTGTACTTGGAAAGCACACTCATTATGCTCTGTGCATAACATTACCTTTGACATGCAACAGCGAGCGAGGTGTCAGATGAGGAAGATATTTACCATGGCAGCTCTTCCAAGTGGAGAGGCAAATGAAAATGTGTGTCACGCATCACTTGTATTGCCTAAGAAGACTAAACCATCTCACTTTGATGAGAGGGGGGGATTGTTGGATCATTATTTATGCGCACACTGTAGCAGATCAGCAGCCCTTCTAAAGCTCACCCCTCCCCTCCCCATGTCGGTTCTGATAATTGGGATACACCTCACTTCTGGTCCCGTAGAGAATATCCGCAGTAAGTGATCACGAGCTATGTGGGCCCATTGTGTTTGAGCAGGTCATCACCTTGGATTATGCAGACACAATCAGCCCATTATTTGTAACAATTTGTTAACTATTTATATGTAAATCATCATTCCAATTAGATAAGTAGCATGCTGTCAATTACAGGGTGAAGTCCTGAGGGGCAGGACACCAGGCATGTTGTAATCCTGCCAATGGACACTGCCGGGCTATCCTCCCATGTTGTTGCAATGTTGCACTGCCCTGTTGTACTGAAATGTTATTCCACTGTCTTACCTTGCCAAGTTGCATTGCAAATGAATCCCACCAAGTTATGCTGCCGTATTGTACTGCCGTGTTACATTGCTGTGTAATTCTGCCATGTTGCACTGCCATGTTATATTGTCATGTTATGCTACCATTTTATTCTCCCATGTTGTACTAATGTGACACTTTCATGAGCTACTGCCATGTTATACTACCATGTTGTACTACTATGGTGTACTGCCATGTAAAACTTCCATGTTATACTTCCGCGTTTTACTGCCATGCTGTACTTCTATGTTATACTGCCATGTTATAATTCCATGTAATATTGCCATGTTAAACTGCACAGAATATTCTTCTGGTGTTGAGGTGGAGCCACAGAATAGCAATAATCCACAGCTAATCTAGGTATTGCAGACTGCATAGATTAGAAGGTGAAATATGCACTTATTATAAACGAACTTTTTTGGTTCATTCGTTTTTCATCACTATCTGTCTGTCCCTAGTGAATACGTACTGTAGAGGTGATTGCTGTTTCATTGTATTAGATTTTTTTTTATATATATAATACCAGACAGCAAGATATCATGAAAGGTGGCAATTATGAATTCCTGCAGATTATCCCTGACACACAATAATCCTTTTAGTTATTATAAGGACTGTGGTGAGTTTTCAGTGATCAATCTTAACCATCCTCTTCAATTTGCCACGGTCAGCGCCTCCATCCAGCCTGCCCTTGTCGCTTGGCTGCACCAGCCAATTACAAAACGTAACTATGTCAGCTTATTACACGACATGCTGGCACACATATTGACACTCCTGGATTTGCTAGAGCCTCCAACCTCAGACACAATTAATTATAGCTATGTCCTTGTTAAGTCTGCGAGAAGAGAAAAAAAACATACCTGTTTTTATAGTTTTTATTTTCCAAAAAGTTTTTGTGTGGATTATGTTAATTAACTCATCCCCGGTTGAACACGTGAACAGAATGCACTCAGGCTACAATGGAAAAACCGGGCAACGGGCAGATTTAAGGAGACAAATCTCTTAACAGGAGATTGTCGTAAAGATCGTTGACCCGCAGGCAGGCCAACCATTCCGGCGAGGTAGGACAGCCCTCTGAACAAGGAAGAGTCCCTGCAACACCAGCCTCAGAACATCATTGATTAACTGGTGTCTGTCATGTTCGCTACACTAAGTTCAGCTGGGTGGGTAATGTGCTCAGCTGTTGAACTAGGTTAACACGTGGACTGACCTCATTAGGGAGGACTGGGGCTCAACCAGTATTCGCAAATGTTCATATTTTCAACTGGTTGTCTGCAAATTTAACCATCAGCCTTTTGCTGGGTCTCTCATTTTGGGGGTTATGATTAATTTGAGCCAATGTTTTTAATTGTCGCTGATATGCTAAAGTAGATTTAGGGCAAAGATGTAGAGCAAAAAAAATCCTTCTGTAGGTGATCGTTCTGGTAGTCAAGCAATTGAGATAACAACATAAAAAATCTCCAGCGGTTTATAAGGCGTTTAATAAGAATTTCCATGCAGATCTTTAGTGAAGGCCAGTAGTAATATACAGCTCCGGAGAGAAATGAGACCAATGCACATTTTTATTTCCTTTCCAAAAAAGTTGAAAAAAAAGCTATTTGTGAGGCACAGAAGGGTTCAATTTGCAGTGGTCTCTTTATTTTAACTCTTCTATTCCTCACTCAAAACATTACTTTTCGACTTTTTTGGAAAGGAAAGAAAAAGATGCAGTGGTCTCTGAATTTTTTCCGGAGCTGTATTTACTTATACATTACATAAAATGCACGTCATGTCTTGGCTATTGTCGGACTGAATCATTTAAATGTTGTGGAGATGCCTTTATCTTTCGAGTCAAGGGCGTGGGAGCTGTGGGGACAGGGGGACATGTCCCCTCCGAACGTTAGATTTATTGCAATAGTATAGACACTTAGCCAACATTTTAAATGTGTCTCCTCCCAATATGAAACTCACTCCTATGCCCTTGATCCCAAGTGATACATTTTTCCTTTAGGGAACCTTATTTCAAGGGACCTGACTATACCAGCAGTTCTCATAAATCTCAGAGGTTCCCAGATGGTTTACAGTTTTGCTGTAGCCCAGATCTAGCTCATAGAACTGATTCACTATATTGAAGGACTTGATTATTAGTTGACAAGTTGAATCAGGTGTGGAATCGATGAAATTCATGGATCGGCAGCAGGGCCACAGGGAGAGGTTTCAGATCTAGCCATCTTACTGTAGGTCTCTCTGCTTGCATTTTCTCTGTGTTTTTGCCTCCGGCATTGCGGCCTGCCTCACTACACACTGTAAAGCAACATTATTTTGTTATGAGATTTTCCAGTAATCTTTTTTTTTAAACTAGAGCCAACTTAATTTAATTGTGTCAAACACTCCTGCTGATGTCAGCCTCCATGCAACTTCATGCTCCTTCTAATTTCATCTTTCTAGCTAGTCTGCTAACAGCATCTAGCCATCTGACTCAGTTTGAATAACTGATTCTCGGAGTATATATTTTTGGGGTACAGCAGGGTGTCTGTTAAGGATGAGTTGAAAAAGAGAATAATTACACTTTTCGAAATGTTTTTCTCTTTGTATTTTTATTTACTGCATCTCTCTGTTCTGCTTTTTCTGCACTCATGCCATTTGCAGGCACCCAGAGCAGTGTCTGTTTGAGTTGGGGTGTTCATATTCATGTCTCTGGGCACGTGCTATTGGTGGATTTTGCAATACCACATTCAGGATATAGCACATGCAAAAAGTACACAGATGTATTGTTTATTTTTCATAACTCTGATGCATTATAATCTTAGTTTGAACAGTTCTCCCTTTTGGCCTCATACACAGGGAAGCGATACCCCACCTGTGAACAGATGTGGGAGTTAAAGCAGACAATCTCCCATTGCTCTGCATTACGTTTGAATAATGTTGCGTTACTCTCTTTGTCGCATAGTGCTATTTTATATTTTTCCTTCTGTGAAACCATTAATCCATTCTGAACAAGATGGCATTTGGCACCAGTTTATCAAAAGGTCCATTTGGTGAACATGAGAGGAGTGGAGTCCTCCTGTCATCCCCTTTTCTGCTGACTTATCCTTTACTGGGAAATGAGTCTAAATCAGAAGACAGCATCTCTTCAACAGCCAGGGAAGCAGGCCTGCATAAAGGAAAGTGGCCACAGTGTGCCGGTTCTCAGAGGTAAACTTGAGCTATGGACCGATACCGCAGATTGTCCCCTGCATTGAATAGTCTGTGCAGTGACCTCAAAGAAGTTCCGCCTCCACCATTCCACTCCCGGATGAATGTGACTGTTGCTGGACAAATTGGATTGCACAAGGTCATTATTCCTTAAAAGGTGGTGGGTTTTATAGTTCTACAATGCTGTGGGAGACAATAAGGACAACTCTGAAAAGACCCCGCAAGGACAGTCTCCGGCTTCGCCTCCCGCTCCGGCTACACAACAACACAGGCACCTCGGGTAATGACGTCCCCTGTGCAGTGATTATGCGGGTTCAGACGTCGTGTCGCCTACAGTGCATTTTCTACTTTCCCACAGGTCTGAAATGCCCTGGCCTCGTCGCTGAAACAGACAGCTATATCAATCCGTGTGGATAAACAATGTTCCCCCTCTCTGTGTCCTCTGTGGCCTCTCCTGAGAGCCTTGCCCCCTCTGCCTGCCTCCCTCCGTGTGAGTGACCCACCAGCCATGAGGGATGGGGCTGCCCGGCCACTATGACCGAGGGAAAGAAATGGCCGTGTTAAGACTATTAAGGACAAGGCTAAGTGGAGCCATGCTGGCTGAACGGCCATGGACCAAGTCATTAAACCCAATCGTCAAAACAATGAAATAAGAGGCCGTATCAATGAGGGACTGTTCAGATTGGCTGCTCCTCTCTGACACAAAAAATACCCTCCACTTATCTTCCAAAAATATCCTGTGCCCATTCGTCCACTGTAGAGATGTCCACCTGAGAGGGGAGCTGAACATGTGTTAATATTTACACTTCTGCTCCACAGAACACCGACTGAACATATTGCGCAGATTAATGTATGAGTAAGTACCGCAAGGAATGGCTGATTTGCTTATACTGTATTTACGTAAATCTACCTGGGTTCTGGTTGGAGGAACAGAAGGATGGAATGTATACAACATAATTGCCTGCGTGTTGTTGTGACAGTAAGGGAAAACACAACACGAAGCCTTCTTTTCTCTTGAGGCACTACGCACACACACTGTACACTCATTGCTCCTCACTTTAAACACGCCAAATACCATGTATAAGGAGAGCTGTGCTTTCAGCTTACATCAGGTCCGTATAAATCCTGTCTTTGGTGGACATCTCATTAGTAGCAGACTGTTTTCCTTTCTTCCCTGTGCCAATCAAATTTGCATCGACCTACTGTTGGGTTAGCACGTCGATCCAAGACACCGGTTATTGTTGCTTAAAAACCTTCACCGAATTTTGTCAATAAACCAAATTAGGTTTATAAACATTTCAGAACAGGCATCAGCCTGTTTTCCAGATTTATTTGCACCTCACAACGTGTTCGTGTCACACGAGACAGTTCTGCGGCACATCTCGCTTGGTTTACCAAGTATCCTGTCCCTTTTTCTGTGATTTTTGCTTGGAGAGAGGCTTCAAAATATTTCCAGATAGACATGTAAATGGGGCCACGCCTTCTTCCTGATGGGACATTAAATGGTCGTCCGGATCTAGTTGTCACGGGAGATCCCTTGGCTGTAAGTGTATGAGTATGAGCGTTAAAGCTGATGTCCGGGCAAAATGTCCAACTGGGCCCTGTCGTCATAGTCACATGATCTTCCCCGGCTTTCAGCTGGCTCATCCACCCCCTCTACTCCCTCTGTAACAACAAAATAATGCATTTTCAAATACTATAGTAACCAGATGTATGCGATCAATAATGTATGCAAGTAGTTCTACCGTCAGCTAAGTTATTAATTATTAATATGAAATGTAATTTCTTGACATCTCTTCTGTATAACTATGTAGACCCTGTGTTGTTAGAAGTGGACTATTTTATATCTGTCCGCACTAATCTGCCGAACACATAGAATTACAAACTGTCGTTTCCTAACTATGCTGTTAGTTTTAGTCTCCTACACCTGCAGTATATGTGACAACAGATGGATTCTAGTCTCTGAGTTCTGCAGAATATTTGACTATTGATTTCAAAATATTCTCCTATACTCCTAGTGCTGTAGAATATGACAAAAGATGATAGAATCTCCTACTTCTGTAGGATGTGACAACAGATGGATTGTAGTGTCTCCTGTTTTGCAAAATGGGTAACAGCAGGTGGGTTCTAGAGTATACTAGGACTGTGGAATATGTGACAATTAATGGGTTCTAGAGTGTCCTAGGGCTACAAACTAGATTCATTAAAGAGTTTAATGGAACTCGGCCAAACAATTATTTCATGGCAAGTTTGGGGAAAGATGTCTTGGGGGAAAACATGTGAATCACCCCATTGACCACCAGCAAAATTAGCCTACATTTAGACAATTACTTGTGTGTGTATTTTTCACTTTTCAGAGATAAAAATAGGAATTTGCTGTTCGTAATACACTACTTTACAGCAAAAAATGACTATGCTAGTTATGCTACCAACTGATTCAAATTTCATGTAGCTGTTAATATTCCTAAATGTTAAACTGCAAAAACAATCCTATATATCAAAATCTAAACCTAATTCAGTTCTGGGCCTGTGTTAATAAATTTATAATATGGGATTTGAATATTGATATTCATTTTATATCAGGGTTTTTGACTGTGCATCAATGGCAGAGTCCTAATGTTTTCTCCCACTGGGGGCAAACCCATTAGGACGCTATTTCATTCCCTTAGACATCTTTACTGCATATCTATGTGACAACAGATGGGTTCTTGAGTCTCCAGTTTCCCCAACTCAGTGCACTGATCAAAATATAAATGTCGTCTCCAAAATAGCTACATGTCTAACGATAATACAGAAGCACTAAGTGCTTTTGGAGAGATACGATATTATAGCCTCATAAGATGCTTCTCACAGTGTAAACTCTTATCCCGTGTCATTTAATCAGTGCAATAGTTATTATTGGGTGGAGGATTCAACATTCGGTTCCCTGGGACGAGTGCTGCAGTGTGGCTGTTCGGAACGCCTGATGGCCGACGAGGTTGTGAATGAAGCCATTAATATGCAAGGAAGGGAAGGAATGTGAATGCAGAAATAGGAAAGGCTCCAATTCATTGCTTGGACGGTGATTTGGCGGTGAAGGTACAAAGCTCACAGTGTCTAAGGATTCGCTGTTCACAGACCTGTCATTCGGAAGAAAGCGGTGGGATCTGAGAAAAAAAGCGTTGACCGTTCGTATCACAGGCATGCTAGCCTTCCCGGCCCAATGTCCCCTATATAAGTAGAGGAACAAAGGGTTCACCCTTGCACAGGCCTACATGCACACTCTCTCCGATAACGGTCTGACACATCCAGTCCGTGGACACAGAGCTGAGTGCTCCCGCTCAGCTCAGGTGTTCACAGAAAGGTTAAGTAGCCTTGAGACACTTTCAGTTTCTGACTGATTACCTGCAATTCACTGAAGATGTCTCAAAAGATGGCTCATAAGATGTCTCGTAAGTGTGTGATGTGTTCCAGCTCTACCATTTGCCGCTTCCAGGTTGGCTCTTACAAGACATGCTTGGAGAGAATGTTCCAGGCAAAGGAATATCTACCCGATTCCTTCAGTTGAATGGCAGAGGGGATGATTGCTCCACTCCCCAAGGGAATACGTATTCAATAAGAATGGGAAATGTAATTTGACAAATTATATACAAGCTTATGCACATGCTATTTAATCTTTCATTCACCTTAATGTGTGCACTATGTCACAATTCTTTGTACCCAGGCTGAATAGCTTTGTTTGAAAGATATATTGCAGTGCACAGACTAATGTGCATTAATATAATGTAATGGGTTGTTACTTTACGGTGATGTCCGTGTAATGTATGACTCAGCCTCTGTGTTTATGTGTATACCAAGATGTCTGACCTCTGTGTTTGTGTGTATACCAAAATGTCTGACCTCTGTATTTATGTGTATACCAAAATGTCTGACCTCTGTGTTTGTGTGTATACCAGGATGTCTGACCTCAGTATTTATGTGTATACCAGGGTGTCTGACCTCTGTATTTATGTGTGTACCAGGGTGTCTGACCTCTGTATTTATGTGTGTACCAGGTTGTCTGACCTCTGTATTTATGTGTGTACCAGGTTGTCTGACCTCTGTATTTATGTGTGTACCAGGTTGTCTGACCTCTGTATTTATGTGTATACCAGGGTGTCTGACCTCTGTATTTATGTGTGTCCCAGGTTGTCTGACCTCTGTGTTTATGTTTATACCAGGGTGTCTGACCTCTGTATTTATGTGTGTACCAGGTTGTCTGACGTCTGTGTTTATGTGTATACCAGGGTGTCTGACCTCTGTATTTATGTGTATACCAGGGTGTCTGACTTCTACACCTTTCTCTATTTAACACACTGACATTTGTCCTCAGTCCAAGTGGTGAGACAGCCAGAAACACCTATAGACATTCAGACATTGAAACATTCTTTTTGATTTCAATTTCTTGTTTTTTGTTTTAAATAACATAGGTTTCTTTAGTTTTCGTTGAGTTCTACTGAGTTTTATTGATTTCCTTAACATTATTTAAAGGGCCGCTGTGTAGTATCCTGTCTCTAAAGAATTACACAACTTTTCTCTTCCTCACCAAATGAGACTGGAATAGTATTAACTAGTTCAGGCTGGTAAAGGGCCAGGGAGTACTGTAGTGCCTAAAGCCAGTATAAGGAGACAACAAGTCTGCAAACTGTTAGACCAGCAAGGAACATCTCAGGCATTTCAGATCAATTCTGTAGAAAAAGATCATTTGAATAATCAACTTAAAACATTAACAGCCCCTTCAACATTGCTGTTAAAATGAAAAAGGCCAGATAATTCCACGATGTGGCTGGCCTTAGGGTCGTGAGCGTGAGTTAGTAGCCCAGAGTCTGCGTTTTTCGTTAGTCCACGGAAGGACTCATTCTAAACGGTTGGTACGCTGTAGGACCTGGGTATACTTGGCCAGGTTTGGGATAAAGATGAACACCGGGATTTCCAATGTGATAATTGTTAACTTGCTGTTGGGTAGAGAGGAAGTTGCTATGCTGAGCAAACCGCTAGGTTTAAAAAGAAAAGCATCCCATGGACAGCTCGGGTTAGCACCTGCCCTGATTTCATTTCCAGTGGCTGTCCCTGAGAGATGTTGAGAGATGTTCTGGTCCCTGTTACTAATATTCTCTGCTATTTTGGTACAAGAACACAGGGTAATGCCAGATGTCTCCCAGTGATCCTCAGTCAGTAAAAAGACGTGGAAACTGTAATGGTCCATGTTGGTATTAATATCTTAAAGAAAGGCAGTGCTGAAAAGTTGAGAACTAACTTTCTTAATCTGACTGGGTTTTGCAAAGCTCCTCAAAATGACCAGTCATTTCTGGCCTGTTCAGTCCCCCTGGTACAGTCCCCCTGGTAAAGGCAGCAAGGACTTTACCAGGTGTTTCCTCTTCAGGTGTGATTTGACTGCAATGTCCACTGCAAATCAATTGGTGTAACATTTGTGGACATTTTCATTCTGGACAAACAGCATAATATTTTAAAGATGATGAGATTCACCCAGACCCAAATCGGAGCATGGGTCCTCACACAGCATTATTAAGTGGAGCTGAGACAGTTACTGAAAACTAGGTGATAAATGAAAGCACTTTTCAGCGCTGTTATCATTAGAATATGTCTGTCTAACATTGCATAATACAGTCCTGTTTTATAAGAAGTCGTTCAGAACCATGTAAATCAACCTATAACGTTATGCCATTGGTCACATTGAGAGTCCCTGACATTGACACTAGGGGCAAACACGGGCCTAATGGAGCTAAGCGTGGATGATTGATTTCAATGGCCACTGATATTGATATCCCCTCTAATAGCAAGGTGGTCGTCCTGTTTTTAATGACAAGCACCTTTTTCCTAAATCTCAAGGGGCTTAGATTTCTGCACTTAAATATAAAGCCTCAGTTGTCTAAGGCTTCACTTTGAGATTTTAGTATCTTTGTCAAACAGGGATGCTATTATTTTATTGGAAAATTGTTTATCTAAGAAGACTAATGATGCAGATAAAGCACTGGCAGATTACAATGTATTTAGAACAAATATCTTAGGTAAAGTTGGTGTCGCATTTTCTTTTCGTTTTTTTACAAAAGATCTCCTTCTAGTATCTTTATTAAAGTTTTTCTATTTCTGTCTATCTAGAAAGCAATTTGAGTTGTTAGCTCTGAGACCTTAGGAAACAATTGTAATATTTAACTTGTGTGTATCCTCCATCCTCTGCAAAGTATACTCAACCAATTAACTGATCTTTTAGCCACCTTCTTATCATCTGAGGTTGTTATCCTTGGAGAGTTTAATCACTGGACTCAGAAAGCGTGAACGACTTCTGTACCAAACTAAATCTTACGCAGTTAATTACAAAGTTTACCAGTCCTTATCTTGATGTAACTATAAAGTCTAACAATAACAAATGTTCCTGGTAGAAATATGGCTATTGGAGTTTTTCCACAAAATGTTAGTAATCATTGTCCTGAAGCATTTATCAGGGATGTATCTCTTATCATTAAATGAACCTACCGATATTTTTACATGATCTTGACTATAGTAACTGACTGTTTTAGTGATTTTCAAAATGTAGAGCTAGATTTTAAAAAATGCACTCGTTTTTTTTATTCCATTGCTGATACACAGACTCCATTCAAAAGAGCTCATGTGCGGGATACATCATGGCTTCCTCCTTCAGATATGTCATTCGCTCTACAATCCCGTTTCCAAAAACCTGGGATTGTTCTGATAATAATATGCACACTTTGAATTTGATGCCAGCAATAC
>JACXGJ010004663.1:0-43857 GCA_016801105.1 Esox niger
GGGGGGTACCAATGAGTTTAACCTACTTGGATGGGGGGGTACCAATGAGTTTAACCTACTTGGACTGGGGGGTACCAATGAGTTTAACCTACTTGGATGGGGGGGTACCAATGAGTTTAACCTACTTGGACTGGGGGGTACCAATGAGTTTAACCTACTTCGATGGAATGGTGACATGTCTCATACACTGAAATGCACGTTACAATTTCATTTCATATCCAGAAAACTACACTTTCAATGCAATCCAGTAAAATCGAACTGAAATAAAGGACTACAAGTCCCAGTGCTTAGACTACCTAACTCCAAACCATGTATTCTCATGCCTCAAAGCCACCATCCTACTTCTGGGCCCTAGTGCCCCGACCACATAAACAACTGCAACATAAAAACTGAGACAAGGGGGTCCAGGCACTGTGGTCCCCATCCAACAATAATTTCAGACAGTGCCAACAAGGCAGACAATAGCTCCATCCACCCAAACATCAAATCACAAAAATCAACACCAACCAACAGCAAAACAACCCTGAGACAGGGTCAAGTATGACCCACACAGTTCACTCCCATCGCATGAGCATCAGGGAAAGCTTGGGATAGCTCAAGTAAGCAAGGAACTGAGCTCCTGTAATAGCACTGGAGAATGGGCATGCTAGCAGAGAGAAGCCTGTTGTGAAAAGTCTGCAAGGATGGTGTGTCAGTCCAGTGCCTTGCCATTTACATTCACAGCCCTGGGTCAGACTACACTTAATGATAGACCCAACTGAAGAGATGAGTCTTCAGTAAAGACCTAAATGTTGAGACTGAGTGTGCGTCTTGTTATTCAGCAGATCATTACACATTCATAAATCTCCATGAGAAAGCCCTACCATAAACTGTTGGTTTGGATATTGTAGGTAAAGGAGGCCTGTGTCTTGTCATCATAGTGTACGCATAGGTATGTACACCAGGTCAAATTCATAGACAAGTAAGAACGAGTCCATGAAATGCGTTGACATTTTTCAGGAGAACCTTAATATCAGCCCTACAGGCTATATTTTCTGCTCAGATTCCACCAAACTCAGCAAAGTTGATTGGACAGTGCCTCACTGCATAGACGGACAATGACCCAGAACATTCTACAAAAGCAACACAGGAGTTGTTAAGGGCAAAGAGGTGGAATATTCTGCAATGGCCGAGTCAGTTACCAGATATCAAACCGATCAATCAGCATTTCACTTGCTGAAGACAAAACGTAAGGCAGAAGACCCACGAACAAACAACTGAAGACAGCTGCAGTAAAGCCCTGGCAAAGCATCACAAAGGAGGAAATCCAGCATTTAGTGATGTCCATCTGTTCCAGAAATCATGCAATCAATGCCTGCAAAGGATTCTCAAAGTATTAAAAATTAAATAAGGGGACTTTGTATAAAGTGGTTGCAACTCCTAAACGTTTCAGACAATATTTTTGTTCAAGCCCTTGAATTAAAGCTGCAAGTCGGCACTTTAATTGCATCTCGGTTGTTTCATTTCAATTGTGGTGGTGTACTGAACCAAAAATATGAAAATTGTGTCAATGTCCAAATATTTCCAGACCAAACTGTATGTTCAGCAAAAAGAAATTAGTGTCCAGAGTAACACAGAGGTCCGCAAAATGTATTTGGAGATGACTGCCAAGATTTGACAGCAAATCTCTTTGTTTCTTTGAACATAAAATGAGCATTTCAGCTTTTTCTGAGTTTTAAGGTAAAAAAATACTGCCATTCACTTCGTTATGTCTGGCTAGCAGGTTAGGCAACTATGGGTCTTCATCATGTTTCATTGATATGTACAACTGTGTGTCATCTGCATAGCAGAGAAAATGTACATTGTTTTCAGAGCAAATCACCAAAAGACAGCACAAATAGGGTAAACAAAACAGGCGCTTGAGGAAAACCAACATGCACCTTTCATTTGTAAGAGGAGATACCATCTACATTTAAAGTAATTGAAATTTAAACTGATACCTACCTGATAGATAGGATCAAATTGTTGGAACATACCTGTGCAGAGCAATACGAGTCCTCAATCTTTCCAAAAGAGAGTTATAAATGGTGTTGAAGGTATCACTAAAGTCAAGAAACACATAAACAGGCGCAGATCAGCTTTTAAAAAAGCCAAACCTTGATCCAGATTTTAAAAAGCTGTTTCCCAGAAATGCACTGCCTTCCTGAAGAGAAAATGCAAATTACCTCACAGTGAAATACTAACATCATTCTACAAAGACAACCGATGTGGGATCTGACAATGCTGTCTGAGCTTCTAAAATACAGTGAAAGTTTATTCCTTCACAATTATCATATTTTCCTAACTCTGGCTCACCCCTGATGTCCAAAGCTGTCTGGTACTGGTCAGGTCCGAGTGCCACACAACGCTACAGGCCACATCACATACCAGCCAAAGGCCTTCCTGGTATCACAACAACAACCTTGCTTATGTAACCGGAGAAGTACTACTGCTTGTGGTGGCTTGTTCGAACAGACAGAGAGACGATAAGAGAGATGGCCGCCAGCGTACCGGGAGAGAGAAGAGCGAGTGTGACAGACAGGGTAGCGTGTGTCCTAGTGTTTGGGGCCCAGTCTGTCCTTCAGAGTACACTGCTCCACAGCTCCACTGAGAGGCTTTATGTCGTTTCTCATTCAGTGTTTTGGGAGCAACGGACAGCATAACGTTGCATTAGCTACAACAAAACATCAAATCGCAGATCCACTTATTTGGACCATAAAGTCCATCGATGGGGTGTTCTCTTATTTAAACTATCAGACTTCGAGGGGCGTGTATAAAATAAAAGAAACCTACGGAGCTTCTGACCATACTTCAGATTTAATTTGTCCCAAAGGTCTAAAACCAGATCGAATGTGAAACAAACCAAGATACTCATGTGTCCGAAAGGTTAGACAGCACAGTGCATTAGTATCTTCATTTGAAAAAACGATTTTCATCTTTTGTTGACCACTTATAAGGCTTGTGATGTCCGGGAAATAGCTCAAAAACAAAAAAGTCCTGTACACAGCACACAGCCTATACTGTGAAAGAAACATATGCATGTACAAGTCATTTAAATTTAATAAGATCAAGTCAGTGTCATTAGTTATTGACTATAATCAATGATTTTGTAAAAGTGGATTTAGCAGTCTAATAAAGATCACTATGAGTATAACAGCTAGGGTTTGTGTCATAGTAATCTGCTGTGGGAAGATTAGTTCACCAAATTATTCAAGATCTTCTGGGTCTCAGAGATTAAAGTGGTATTAATGACGGCATTGTGTGTGTGTGTGTGTGTGTGTGTGTGTGCCTATACTGTACATATTACTATAATACTTGACATGAACAAACTATCTATCAGCCAGGCTATGTTCATTTTTGCTTCTGTTATGTAGTCAGAGTCTCATTAGTACTACATTGGCCTATACTATTTGAGAATATGCTCTTTCTCACATGGAGCAACCTCATCCAGGCTATAGGGACTACAGAGATCTATGGGGGTGAACTTACTGAGCAAAGCATTGGTCGTCATTGATTCTTATTTGTCCACACAACCGCAAGGAATGTTGAGAAACAAAGGCAACTTCAGGGAAGAAACGTATTTAAACGTACGGTCGAGGGAGGGGCAAGGCACTGTACTGGAGATGATTGGCAGATTTTGCAGATGAAGCCAATGCCTGTTTACAGTATGGGGAGCCTCTCCGGGTTTTTCTATTGGCTAGTTAAGTTTGATGCATTGGGGCACCCATACTTTTGAGCCTTGTTCGTAAGTGTCTGAAAACAGTATTACATAGACGGTGGTACATTTTCAGTGTGTGTGTCTCTCTGTGTGTGTGTGTGTGTGTGTGTGTGTGTATGTTTCTCGTGTGTGTCAGCATTCATTCATGTAAAGTCATCCTTGTATGTGAATGTTATTTCTGGCAGCGGGTCAATGGTGGCCTGTGTTTCTTGTAGGGGATGTTTATTTGCACTCATGAATCAGGTCAGAGATTGTTGCTGCCTAGATCACTGTTTGTAGGGCAGACCTTCTGCCTGTGTGGGGTAGCCTAAGCTTAGCAACGTAGGGACGTTGACACGCACACACACGCACGCACGCACGCGCGCACACACACAAACACACACACACACACACACACCCCTGTGAGCCACCTTGTTGTTTGCACACATTAACATAACTTTATCTGAGAAAACATTTATATTTACATTATGATTGTAATCAAGTATTTACTCATTGCCCTGGCTTTAGCGTCACATGGGTGATATCAATGTTCGCTTTAAGTGACCCATGTCTATTAGCGGAGAGTCAGGACACACTGCTAATAAATGGCATAAAAACCTTCTACAAATGAAATTGCCTTCGGATTTAACATCCAACACAGAAGCAATAATAAACAACATGACGCACACCGCGTCATGTACCTACTGGCCATCGCAACTTCCAACCCAAACTTGTGCTAAAATGCTCCCTGTGGCAACATAATGCAGAGAGCAGTATAAAATGATTTCAGTAAAACTTGTGATGTCTTGAAAATATCAGACACTCTTAACACATGCCGATATAATTACACTGATATTGTCATCTCACCAGATGATATTCTCGCGCTCGACGCTCATAGCGTAGACATGCGGCTGGCTGCTAGTGGCGCAGGATGAGACCACGCGTAACGTTAGTAACCGTAACGGTAGCTCCACTGCAGACCTCCATGTCTTCAATATAAACAAACAGCTTGAAATATTCAGCACTGCACTGGACAATTCAATTATGTTGGCCTTCTCAGCCATATATGGAAAAACATTATAGAAGTATTACATTATAGCATTAAAGTTGAGCTCAATTATTATAACAGCTAAATAGTACCCATAAATCATAAAACAGCTATGATTTACACAGATTTACCTTTGAATAGAAGAAATATGTTGATCACGTAAAATGTCGCACCTTCTTTTTCCCGCTCATATAGCAATGCAAAACCAAAATCCTACTGCATTCCTTCCAAGGCAAATTTCCGCTCCCGCCCTGGCAAGTCCTGAAGACTGCAGACGCAATGTTTTTAAGCGCGAGGTGCTCCTACGGAGTTTGATGTAGGCCTGGTGATTTGCAATTCGCGAACGAATCTTTTTAGTGAAATGAGTGTATTGAATCACTGAATTAAATGATTCTTTGAAGTGATTCACTTGCGTAATTGTCACGCATATGTATGCTGCGGGTCGGAATCGAACATTCGAAATGTTTACAAGCAGAGCCTTGGATTTAGATAAATTGGCCATGTGTCAGAACAGCTGCTCTTTTAATATAGGAATGATGATGTGAGAATAGGAGAGCGCCTACGACAATTCCCACTGAAATGACGCACTGTAAACAAGCAAAACCGATCAGGGAAATTAATAGACAGTAGCTCTATATGACTAGGTTAAACCGTGAGATGTCGCAAGTATTATATTTTCAAATAATCTGTGGACATATGTTTACTAAAAGCAATTCAGATAGACTAATTAAAACCTTACGACATCACCAAGGCTGGTTCACATTTTTAAGCATAGCCTACAATTGAACTACTCAGCATACATGTTGTATTTCTAAGTTAATTCCATTGTGACGGAGGCTACTTAATGAAACTGTTTTATACTGTTCTGCTATTAACGTAAATCATTTGGTCTCATCACCACGAAAACAGATGGTATCAACCGACTGGACATGCAAAAGATCTGACTCTTTAAAATAGCGTATCGTTATAACTCAGTTCACCTTAGTGATTCAGAATTCTCGTCACCCGTTTGAAGCGGGCTAATTGCAGAAAACCTCACAACACCGTACTTCGTAAAGTGACAGTCATGTCTGCCAACCAATAGACATTAGAGCATAGCAACACTGCGCTTATTGGTCATTAATTAACCAGTACTTTTGCCTTTATATTCAACGACAGATGGCCCGGTTGGTCCAAGGAAGTGCCTCCTGAATGTTTAAAAATGTCCGTTTAGGCTGCTGTAATTTTCCTTTGGCTTCTCAAAGTCAAATATACAATTCGTACGTTTTGGATTACAATGTAATGTACAAACAAAAACATCATAATTGTATATATTTCCGGAAGTTATCACTTCATGTAGTATAAATGCTGCTGCCTCCTAGTGGTGGTTGCAGGGATGGAGGCTGAGTGCTTTTAAGTGACACTCAAGAAAGATAAATCCGAATTTCAATTAGGCCAAAGCAATCTGATCAATGGTATATAAAAATAATATTAGCCAATTAGAGGTTTGGAAGCCACTGCTCGGCTATAATAGTCAGAAGAATCAGTCCTCTGACTCGGAGTCGAGGTTTAATTGAAATACAATTTAATAAAATTAAAATGTCTACATTTCTTTACGTTATACTCGTATTTTACATGTAGTTTGTCTTTTTAATCATACTTGTAGGCTATATGCTTATGTTTAGTAGTGTGTTTGGTGTGGACTCCAGGAAGTGTGGGCCACGTGCTGCGTTTGGCGGTAATCGGGATCTTAATAAAGATCCTAAACCTACAGGAAAATTGAGTTTTATTCTCTAATTCTTTCTAGTGGAGACAGTAACATTAGTACCGAAATAGCTGTGACTTCAACCAAGCATGCAAGTGTATTTTGTAGTATCTACTAACTAACATACCTTTATGTTTAAGGCCTAAGTGGTATTTTACTTGCTTAATTAATTTGACAGGAATATTTCAACCATTGGGTATGCTCAAGAGTTGAGGAAAATGGTGCAGCAAGTCATGACGAGAATCTCTTGAAAATTGAACAAACTCGCAACAGCAGTAAATACTGTACCATGTATTCTCCGTTGTAAAAGTTAAGTGTTACTGTTATCTTGTGGCTAGACGGGGCTCGTTAGAACATCGATTGAACAACGTCGTAAAGTTAGTTTGACGTTCGATATTTGACAAATATTCAGACGTTCAAAGCTCAAGTGTTCGCTAACAATTTAAGCTACTGCCCCCGGGTTAGTGTCGTTATGAAATACAAGTTGCACAACGCTAAAACAGGTCTCGTTTCCGACCCATGTCATTGTAGGCATTCTGCACATAACCAACCCACTTCCCAAGGGAATGTCAACATGTTAAAATCCCAAGAAGTCTGACTACGTCACCTATAAACCTCAAACCACTGTTTTACTGTTCAGAAAGGAAAATAAATTGTCTGCTCTTTATAGATTGCTATATTTTTTAGTTAGTGTAGATTTGTATATATTTTCTATGAACATGCAAAACAATGTAATTACTACAGCCTTTTGTTTCCCAGCTAAGCCGTAAAACGTAAAATTGAAAATGTAAAGTTTTAAATGCCTCTCTAAAATCGTGTAGGCGCTTAATTGGGAAACCAAAGGCTGTGCAATGTGTTGCTCTTCCCTCTGAAGTATAAAACATTGAAGCTTTTAAGTCAGGTGATCAGACAGCTGTTGTAATTCTAAACGCTACATAATGTTTTAATGTGTTCGTAGAAAATAAACATATATTTTCTTTCGTAACGAGACTAACTCTGTGTCTGTGGCTTAAATAGTCTGCGAGCTATTGAGCTTTGAATGGCTTAATGGCTGTCAAATATCGAACGTCAACCTTACTTTACCACTGTAGAATGAACATGTGAATAACCATAAAAAATATATATTTTCAGTGACATCACACTTCAGTGACGTATTTATCTGTGTCAGAGAGTCTCCTGATTTATGCAGACAATTGTTGTTGTTTGTTTTTACCATGTATCCGTATTAGTGTGAAGTGAAGGTACCCCAATTTTAAACTATCGTTTGTGTTGCACTTTTATTTTGGAACAAGAAATGAGTTAGGAAGTCAGCTAGAGACGCTGTAGAAGCAACAAGAATTCGTTGTGTGCCCTGTAATGTCCTTAAAGAGGCAATTAATCAACACTTACTTAAAATAAATAAGGCGACAAAAATTGATAGGTAGTAATAGGAGTGCGTGTCAATGGATAACGAAGCATTTCGATCGCAAACAACGTCAATTTTGTCTGTTTTTATTGAAGCGGCTGTTGCGGAAATGTGCAGAGTTGAGCATGAAAGATCAGTCGTGGCTTCATGTAGTGGAATATCTGGCAAACGCAACGAAGGGGATCAAAAATGTTACACAGAGGTGAGTTTGCTTCTTATTATTCATTTATTAACGTAATATTTTTGACTTTCATGTTTCTTCATTATTTTCAGATAACTATTAGGATAAGTTTAGATATATGTAATATATACTGCCATAAAGGTAATCTATGAGTGAATTAAAACATTTATCTCTTACTTAAACTGTGATTATGAGTACTTATGAGTGATTATCTAGGGTTCTTCTGGACACCAACGTTTTTTTCTGTAGCCTCAACTTTGATCAGTGGAAAGTAGATTTTACATCCATAATTTAATAATGTCAAAATTTAGTAGCAGAAAATACAATTTCACATGGATATAACAAGCATATATATTCTTAGAAACATGAAATATCCCAAAGATATATTTTACCTCTTTGATCTCAATTCAAAATGGTAGTGGGGTTAAAAATACATGGGCTTAATAGGTACACTAACCTGTTAACTGTCACATTATAAGTTGACACAACATCCTAACTTGATGATCGATCAGGACGACTAAATAGTCAGTACAAACAAGGGTTTTAATTAGTTTTACTGGATGCAGCTAGTTGATGTACTCTCTCATGGGAATTGGTAGATAGCACATTTGTTTAGACATTAGGCCTGTAACTGAAAAATCTCTGGATTAGATCCCTGTGTCAAGACGGTGAAAAATGTGTTGTGCCCTTGAGCAATGCATTTAATCCTAAGAAAGAACACACTATGATCAAACAGTGGTATATGGGATGTGGTTATTGTGGCATTAGGTTGCCACTTGCTTAGCCTATGTTTTTATCCTTTTCATCAGGTACAGCTTGTCTCCATCATGCACCTGCTGATGAAGGAAACGGTTAGAAAATTATGCAGGTTATTTACAGAGTGTACTGCAATTCTACAAAATGAAAACCAGACCCTGAAGAGAAAGCTGAAATTGATGGTGACACCACTGGAAATGGGTGAGATCTAAGAAGCAGTCCTTCTGTGCAGATGGAAAATAACAGTACATCAAATTGAAAAGGGTGCTGCAGTGTAAACATTGATCTGGTTTCAAATTAAAGAGAAAAAGAGGATTGAAATATTTAGGCTAAACTTTTATTTTTGCCTGTTTCTCTTTTAGACTGTGTTTTGACCCCACCCAGTGTGATGGTACATGAGCCCTCCACATGGTCCATGGAAGAAGACAGCGAGGTGGATAGATAAAAATGTTAAATGCCCTGCTGTATCTGGTGCAATTATAATGTTCAGCTGTTTATTTGTTCTATGGTGTCTTTTTATTCATTTGCATGCATCCGTACAGTATTCAAGTTGTTTTGTGTTGCATTTAAGTCTCTTTGTCTAGGTGGCCCTTAAAACGGACAAGTGGTTCTCAACCGAATTAACTGGTTTAAATTATGGTTATATATCTATAAAAAAGCAACCAAGGCCAAATGAGGGATTCGTGTGTGTGTGTGTGTGTGTGTGTGTGTGTGTGTGTGTGTTTGTGTGTGTGTTTGTGTTTGTGTTTGTGTTTGTGTTTGTGTGCGCGTGTGCGTTTTATTGTCAGCCGGAGGATGGCTCAAGCAGCAGCTCCATCAAGGGCGTGGAGATCTCCGCAATCAGTGCGACATCAGCCAGTGGTGAAGGTAAACTCTGTCTTATCTAAGTGAGTCTGCTAACTAGACACCCCATACTGTATCTACATGCTTGTTTGCTATTTACCACACGTTCACATGGCTGTTTTTGTTTTGAGCAATTTGTCCCTAGGTCCACCAGACGCTGACAATGCATGCAGAGAGAGTTTAGCTGCAGACAGGTTCACTCCTGCAGGCGGTACAAAGGAAGTAAATACAGAATCAAAATCAACAGAGACTGAAGCTGACCTTGAACACAATACTGGTGCGCTCAGCAATGGAACACGGGTCAAAATAAAGGCCAATGGAGCCAATGAACCGATGTCCTGCCTGGATGCAACAGACAATACAGAGAGTGGCAGTCTCAGAACATGCAACGTCTTTCCGAAAAGGAAGAAATCTTTCATCTGTGACCAGTGTGGAAGACGTTTTCATCTGAGCAGCTTGCTAGAACAGCACAAGCGAATTCACACAGGAGAAACGCCTTTCAGCTGTGACCAGTGTGGAAAGAAGTTTATAAACTCAACGTCTCTCAACAAGCATGTCACGTGCCACTCAGAATCGAGGACTTTCAGCTGCACAGTTTGTGGAAAGACATTCCGTGGAGAGAAAGCCTTAAAGACGCACAGGCTTGTTCATTTAGAGGTAAAGCCATTCAACTGTTCGACTTGTGGACGTGGTTTCACAACGAGAAACAGTCTCATGGCACACCAGAGAATTCACACAGGTAAGAAAACATACAGCTGCACAACATGCGGAAAGTGTTTCACACAATCCAGTTACCTCACGACACACGAGAGAATGCATTCATTAGACCAGCCGTTTCGATGTGCTCACTGTGCAAAGGGTTTCATAACTGAGCGGGCATTGCAGTCTCACCAGGTGGTGCACACCGGGCTGAAGGCATTTAAATGTGACATATGCGAAAGACGTTTCGGTCACAAGGTCAACCTCAAAAGGCACAGTCTGATTCACACAGGGACTAAGCCGTTCAGCTGTGCTGTGTGCGGAAAGAGGTTCAACCAAACCAGCATCCTCAAAGGACACATGCAGGTTCACGATGGATTGAAGCCCTTCATGTGTGACATATGCGGAAAAACATTTGTCTACAATTATGCTCTGAGAAACCACCAGTTGACACACACTGACGGAGAAAAGAAAGGCAACCACAGAAAACCACATAGTTGTGAGATTTGCGGCAAGTGCCTCAGCTCCATCGGGTCACTAAAAATACACCAGTTACTTCACACAGGCGAGAAGCCGTTTAAATGCTCTACATGCGGGAAAACCTTCACCCAGAAAGCCGCTTTTGGCACTCATCAAAAGGTTCACACGGGAGAGAAGCCTTACGTTTGCAGTGAGTGTGGGAAGAACTTCAGTTTGCCCAACAGTCTTCGCTTGCATCAGAGGATTCACACAGGAGAGAAACCATATACATGTGAAACTTGCGGAAGGATTTTCCGCATCAGCGGCAATTTGAAAAGACACATCCGTGTTCATACAGGAGAGAGGCCCTTTAGCTGTGAAGTATGTGGCAAAAGTTTCAGCCAAGCTAATAATGTTAAAGCTCACATGCAGGTCCACAAAGGAGAAAAAACATACATGACAGATGTTGAAAGAGGCTTTCATTTGTTAGACAAAGAACACAAGTACCTCAATAAATAACTCTTTGTAGCACTGTGAGGATAGTTGTTGAGTTCATACAACTCAGAACTTGAGCCCTGACTTCTACAACCTAAATATCAATGAATTCCCAGGTATCTTGAACCATATATTATATTAATATCTTGAGCTAGTTGGTATGGCAGAGCACTTGTAATTCAGGGGGAAATAGGCAGGATAGAACGCATGCATTCACTTCTCTACATTGCTTTTGTTCAGAGTGTCTGCTGAATCACTTAGAGAATGGGTGTTATATTTAAAGTATGTTAATTGTTTTAGGGTTGATGATCGTGTAAAACTGATGTGTGCCATTGTTTAGCAACAAAATGATTCATTAAAACTTAAATGATTTTGCACTTAAAGCAGTCTTTCGAGTCTATTGACAAACTTTTGACAATAAATAGCCTTTGGTAAAAGACTGGGTGAGGACTGATTACTTTTTAGATGGATTTGATTGTAAAGATTTCAGAAATGTTAAAAGATTAAGTGCTTCTCAGTTGAAATGTTTCATGTTAGCTATCATCGTTTCTCAGTAACCAGGGCTTTTATTTTGAAAGATAAATTCGAACCGGAAGAACAAGTGTCATAAGCCATTCGAGTTTGTTTAGCAGGGCCATCGGAACAACCACTTCAAATGCTATCGAGCTAATTACGTTATACATAAGTTAACTAGCTATCTAGTTCAACTTGACCAAAAACTAATATTAACCGCGATTTTTAAGTGCGTTGTCATTTTGACACACAAAAATGTCAATGTTACAAGTAGAGATAGGGTCCATTTTGGAGGTAATGATCAGCGCAACTGTTACAGAAATTGGCAAAGTTATCGAAGGATCTACCTCGCAGAAATTACGGCCTGAAGTGCCAACAACAGAAGATAACGCTAATGAATCCCCAAACCATCAGGTAAACAGATCTGCTGATTGAGTTAAGTGGGTCTTTTTGTGAACTGTCTTGCTGTACTGGCTAACTTAGCAAACGTTAGCTATTTAGTTGAAATGCACAGAGGTTGCAGCTTCCCTTGCTCCCTGGTTAGACTAGCTACCAGCTGATGTCGGATTGTTCGTAATATTTAACAATTGACCTAACATTAGTAAGATGGCTAACGTAGCCAACTAACTAGCTACTGTGGGTAGTTAGAAAACAACCGTACTACTTTGAATACTCATGACATCTGGTTTGCTTTTTCGTGGGTTGAGAGTTACACCCACGAGGGTTTCTCATGCGGAGAGTAGGTTTAAACAACGTTTGTTGGATACAGAGTACTAGGTTCTTATCCAATGAATACCATGATTATGGGACGCCATTTTGAACGTGAAACATGGGGTCTATTCATTCCGCCGAACGGTTTGTTCCTCGACAGTTTTTCCTCTTGTTCTCAACTAAACGTTTTTTTTCTTTTCACTTGGTTATCATTTGTTTTAATCGTCGAAATCGAATGTATGTGTAGCATTCCTGAGCACTTAGGGAAGGAAACGGTTCACTTCAAACGAATGATCTCTCTGTTTTTTGGTTGGTTCCTGGAGTAGATCTGTATGCTTAACCAAATGCGGTGGTGGTATTTAATACAACTGAGAGGTATACGCCCCATATGCTTTCAGTTCAGATGTGAGATGCATCCAAATGATATAAAAAAGCACCTTCACACCAAAATGCACAGAGTTGCTGACAAAATTCACAAGGGAACTTAAAGAGAGTGGTGTTCAAGTTGTTTTTGACCGCTGAATAATCAGTTATGCTTTTCCATTATTTATGTAAATTCTTTCAAAGATGTGAATGAAAGGATGTCTTGTGAAATTCCCCTTCCCGCCTGAATTCTGCATAGTTGCTAACTAGTTGAAAGGGGTACCTGGAGGATCTAATTAGCCCATTTGAAGTATTCTTTTAGGACATTTGAAGTCAAGGATGTGGATCAAATCATTTGCCTAGTTTGGCTGCACCCTGAAGTCAATGAGGCAGTCTGACCTTCCCCTAAACTATACTGTTCCTGTTACAAAACGTTTAGCAACTGACCAAGCATTTGGCAACTGAGTCTGACTTATTCATATTCAGGGCTAGGCTTTAGGTAGTTGGTTTTGGTAACATTACCCCGCTAGCCACATGGAAGCCACATTTTAGAGCAAGCATAGCTATGCCCTCTAACCTGCAGTTGCTTTTTTTCATTCAGTTGATCCAGTTTACCACTTTCATGGAGACACTGGCCAAGGAGGCTGTGGAGAAAATCTGCAAGGTGTTTAATGAGTGCTCCTCTGTTCTGCGTCTGGAAGTGTCTCAGAGTCAAACTGAGAATGCTGACTTGAAGAAGAAACTGGACGCTGTTGAGACAGAACTGAGGACTGTCTTAGAAGGCAGTGGAGGACAAGAGAACACGCCAGACAGTGGCTGCTGCAGTGAAGTCAAGATCATCCACCAGTTAAAAGGCACACAGCCAGGTCTGTCTGCATTATTTCAGATAAGCCAGCAGTCTGATTCCAGAGAGTGGCTTGGTATCTTGATAATGAAACCGCCAAGTTTGAATTCTATTGCAAACCTTCATATTTTGACTAATCTTTTTCAGGTTTCTGTGCTGCGGAGTCAGAAGTGAAACGGTCCCCCATCCTTCACCTGTGGAAAGGGAGAGTTCCCTCATGCGTTAACGAGGTAGGACATTCTCAGGAAAATGGACGCTACCAACGTTTCTGTATTCGTTATTTTCAGTAATACTGACATCCATCTTACTTACTAAACCAGTTTTGGTGTTTACCATTTGTATTTCATTAAGAAGCATTTAAATTGTGTCAAGATTGTGTGTTGCTGTGTGAAGTGTATGTTAAAATCTAAACCTGAGGTGCGTTTTAAATCTCTTGCTCTCTTTCCTCTTCATTTCAGCACTTAAATGTAGAGGACAGGATCGAGTCAGTAATTATCAAGGAAGAAGGATTAGAAGATTACCTCTACAACAGCACTTCAGACCCAAGTCACTTTATAGAGAGTCAGGCCCGGGAGTTAAGTGACCCAGAGAACCCGACTGAGGACCCAAAGGGCAAAGGCAGCACTGCATCGGCTGGGCCGAAGCGTCAGAGGAAGCCGAAGATCTCTGGCGCACGTCGGGGAAGGCCCAAAAATGATAACCACCTCAGCTGCAAGCACTGCAGGAAAACCTTCAGCAAACTTATCCACCTGAAAGCTCACCAGGCCGTCCACGCCGCGGCAGAGAAACCTTTCATTTGTCCGCAGTGTGGACGGGGGTTCTCGTTTAAACGCAGCCTGCAGGCACACCAGCTGCTTCACACCGGAGAGAGGCCCTACACCTGCGACGAGTGCGGTAAAGGCTTCACCCTGAAGCAGCTGCTCAAGAACCACCAGAGACTCCACGCCGGGGTCCGGCCCTTTCGCTGCGACGAGTGCGGCAAGAGCTTCAACCGGGCGCACGGTCTCAAGATGCACCAGATCGTCCACACGGGAGAAAGGGCGTACAGCTGCGAGATCTGCAAGAAGAGTTTCAGCATACCGGGAAACCTGCACCGGCACCAGCGTATTCACACCGGCGAGAAGCCCTTCCGCTGCGACACATGCGGCAAAAGCTTCAACCAGGCGGACACTCTGAAGGGCCACCAGCGGATCCACACGGGCGAGAGGCCCTACAGCTGCGAGACGTGCGGGAAGTGTTTCATCCAAAGGAGCGCGCTGAAGATGCACCAGAGGACCCACGCCGGGGAGAGCGCCTTCATCTGCGTGGTGTGTGGGACGGGCCAGGCCTGCGTCAACTCTCTCAGGACCCATCTTCAGACTCACACGGCGGAGATGCCCTGTGTGTGCTCCGTGTGCGGGAACAGTCTCAGCTCACTCACTCACCTCAAATCGCACCAGCAGCTGCACACCATGGAGAAGCCGCACAGCTGCGGCCTGTGCAACAAGAGCTTCAAGTCGGTCAGCTACCTGAACATTCACATGAAAACTCACACCGGGGAGAGACCGTTCACCTGCGACGTGTGCGGAAGAATGTTCACTCAGCACAGCAGCCTGAAAACCCACATGGCAGTGCACACCGGGGAAAAACCTTTTAGCTGCGAAACGTGCGGGAAATGTTTCAGCAACACTGGGAATCTGAACAGGCATCAACGGATTCACACGGGAGAGAAGCCGTTCAGCTGTGACTTGTGTGGGAGAAGCTTTAACCAG
The DNA here is from genome assembly GCA_016801105.1 of Esox niger. Lineage (NCBI taxonomy): Eukaryota > Metazoa > Chordata > Actinopteri > Esociformes > Esocidae > Esox > Esox niger. The sequence goes on from JACXGJ010004663.1 coordinate 15,528, forward strand.
GGCAACAGCCTCAAAGCCCACCAACAAATCCACACAGGGGAGAAACTGTACATGTGTGACAAATGCGGGAAAAGTTTTTCCTATCTGAGGAATCTGAAAGATCACAAGTGTTACTATATCTAAAGCCGACAGGCATAGCCTCGTATTGCAATGAACCACAGTTGGTTTGAACAACACTACATTAAAAAGACATTAGTTTAGTGAGTACTAACATATCAGTGTACTGATTGGTTGCCAAGAAAGCCTTTTTCGGAGTATTTAATAAAAGACTTGTTTTAGAAATCTTTACCAGGATTCCAATTAATTACCAGTTGCCTTTGTTGGGGAAGAAGATCTCAGTGGATTGGTTGGTGGTGCCTGTGTTGAGTAACTGTTCTATAGAGCAGAGCCTAATTTATTTGAGAAGAACACTTGTAATTTTTCTTGTCTTGTGTACCTTTTTATTACTGTTCTCTCATTTGTGAGCTAATGGTAAATAAAACTTGTGAAATATAATTGCTCCTTTTGTGTACATTATTGTTTTAACAGCTGCAACATAGCATTTAACAAATTAGTGTTGGCAAGGGATAAATAAATTGCCCAGAAAAAGGGAGTGGGTTCACTTTTACTGACTGTTAACTGAATATATGATGAAGGTTGCTTGCCAGTCAAAAAGTTGTTTATGCAATAATTGCTTCAGAGCTCCTGGAGGGAAGCATTTTCTTGTCTGTATAGGCAGCTAGTTGACTGCCAGTATGTTTGTATTTCAGAGGTCTCCAACCATTTCATAATGGGAACTCTTTTGGTTTTGTAAATGGTTTTGTAATTTAAATGACAATTATTCTATTTCAATAATTAAATAATGTCTGGACATGTATTTTACTGTGTTTATTTCACTTTTAGTAGCCTTTTATTTCTCTTATTGCAAAAGAGGAGCATGTTGTTATGTTTCCTGCTGCTGTTTATACAAAATAAATAATATATACAAACTAGGTACTCATGATAATGTTAATGACAAGCATACCTAGCCATTTTAAAAAGCGTCTGGAAAATGTTTTTGTATTTCAGTCAACCAAAAGGACAAGGTTTTTAGTATTAGCAGCTGATGACGTGGTAGGTTTGGCTTTTTTAGGCCAATTGTGTCTAGAAGAGTGTGGGGTCAATGTTTGTATCACGCCCATAGAAACAACAACACATCTGGCCTAAAATAAGAGGTTTTAAAAAAAGTACTTTGTTAATCGCACGTCACAGACTGCCTTGGGCGACAGAATGCCTTCACGTTGGGTACCATCCTTGCAGAGACGTTTTGTGCGAAGCATTCTTTGGCTTTATAAAGTACCTGACTGACTTGTCACTTTTGCTGTTATCTATTTATCGGGGGGGTGTGGCTTAGTCCTGCTTCGAAACTGATACAACACCTGGCCATAGAATATACAACTGGGTTGTGTGCTGTGCTTCTTGGTCCTGGAAACCCATCGAATATCTTAGTGGGCTTGCCACTTTTGATTTCTGAGGCTGTGTCTAACAAATTCTGCATATTACGTGACGGTGTCTGTACCTGAGATGTCTCGCCCATCTTAATGTATTCATTTCAATGTTTCATTCCCTTAGCTATTAAAATGTATACATACATAGTATGAACTAGGGGCGGGGGTGGCTAGTAAGGGGTGTAGTGGTCTGATAGGTTGAGGGGAGGTAATCAGAGGGAGTTTCTGTATTTTAGATGAGAAGTGCATGACAGTGGCTCGTTACAGGATGTTACAGGTGTGTGCTTTTTTCATGTGTGCTCTCAACGCATTACATCCTGCTGTTTATGGAGGGAAAGCCCCTGATCACATGATTTGATGCTAATTCTTTCATTGTTGAATTAATGATTTTGTCAATAACGTAACTCCTGGTTGTGCTGGTGATTTCAGTAGACTTAAGTTGGATAGCCACTGTGTATTTTGACAGAAATTAGTTATTATGCTGTGAAACCCCATTAGTTTGGTAAAGACAAAGTATTGTAGTCTAGTTAGAATGTCAAAGTGTTGTAATCTTTTCCCTGAACATGGTCCAGACACATTAACATGGATGGTAGCCCGAATCACAACGTCAGCATCAAGATTCGGTGCTGTAATAGTTTTGAGTCTTTCCCTAGATGTTGAAAGAGTCGATCTTCTAGATTGGATTGCAGAGACACATTTGTGATTTGAATTAATATATATATAAAAAATAGGTTGTGTGCGAAACTGTACGATGAAGCATTCTTGGTAAATAGTAGCCACAACATGTAGTTGTATCAAACAGAACCCCAATATTTTAGAGCTCAGGGGAGCTCCAGTAAATCTGTACTTCACCAAACATATGCGAGCATCAATGTTGTGATGTTTTGAGTTCTACAAAATACACCAATTGGAAAGATCTCTCGGCAGCATTTCACGCTAGCTGTGGAATTTTCTGATGGTACTCAGTTACACTTGCATTGTTTTGCATTATGCTGCATGTAACTTAACAGGAAACTAGGCAAGCCTAGTTCAGCCGGCCCGCAATTAAAAGCGAAGTATGGTATTGCCCTGCCTTGATTCGAACCTTGGTGTCCCACATAGGAAACAACATATTTAATCACTACCCCATAGTGCTATGCATTTTACCACAGTTGGTGTAGTATTTCAACATTAGATAATTTTGTCACGCATTAACATCACACCAAGATTTAATATTTCGCTAGATGAGCAATGTGTTAAGCTGATTGACATTTCTCATTAAGTTTACCTCCACCGCAAATAACATCTATTAACTGAATGACTTTTGCCACTGGCCGTTTAAAAAGTTTATTAGCAGTAATATTTCTTTAAACACCATTACACATTGTATTAAGCTGATTAACGTCCTTATTAAGTTTACCTCCACCACAAATAGCATCTATTAACTGTATGACATTTGCCACTGGCCGTTTTAAAAGCCTATTAGCTAGTAATATTTCTTTAGACACCATTAAACATTGTGTTAAACTGATTAACGTTTCTTATTAAGTTTATCTCCACCACAAATAGCATCTATTAACTACGTTTGCCACTGGGCATTTTAACATCTTACTAGCCATGCTTATATGACACGGATACAATAACTTCTGTATCAATGTAGTTGACGATAACTGAGTTTTTCGTCGAGTGAAAAGGCAAGAGAGTCCTGTAGCCAGATACTTTTTTGTCCATCCTGAACAAATCCTAATGCATAATTCGAAAATAATACAGTAAATAGTTTCATTTCAGGATTCCTGTAACATAGCTACTTAAGGTTGTAGCCAGCAAAGTTATTGTTGATCCTGAACAAATCCTCTTTTGCCACTGGTTGTTTTAACAGCTATTCGTTAAAACGGCCAGTGAATGACATTGATACTAACTACTGCAGTAACTACTGTAAGAATATAGTTGACTATAACTTTTTCATCAAGGGAAAAGACAAGAGTATCGTGTATCCCGTAACTTTTTTGTTTACCCTGAACAAATCCTAATTTATAATTCGTTTGGACTGTGATGGGTGTCTAACGAAGAACGTGTTGTTGGCAAACTCGCATCCCTAACAACTACGCTCTTTAACAAAGATAGGTCGGTTGACCTGTCTTGGTTAAAGTTTGGGGTCCCCAGCTGGTGCTGCTGTGACCCAACAATAGATAAGCGGATGAAAATGAGTTAGATCGGTTAGTCCGTCAGTCAGTCAGAGACCGAGTGAGTGACATTCGCTCTTCTAAGACGGCTCCGTTTATGTGGTCAAGCAAAAATGGATTCAATAAAATACATCGTAGAGATTAACAAAACCCACTCCATATGTTCAGAATGAACAAAATATTATTTAACCACTTTATATTTCCAAGCAATAGAAAATATGTTTAAATTGATTAGTTAATTATATTTAAGCAAGATTTAAGTCGGAAAAAAGGCGTGACAGTTCAAGAAAAATAATACATCTCTTTGATGTGTCAGGCATAAAAACGAGTGTAAAATCTAGGTTCTTATCAGAACTTAACACTAAGTTGTGTGTTGTCCTTACAATAATTAAAAACACAAATGAATCAACATTTGTATTCATTCTACATTTCTAGCCTGTGTTTAAAGAAATACACTCCAAACAATATGTTATTTTTGTAAAAAAGATATAAAAAAATAATACAACTCAACATGGCATTGTAATTACAGTGTCAATCCAAAAGTACATAACACAGGGTGTAACTTGTACGTATGTACATACTGGGGTGCTACTGCCAACAAAATGTTATGGGTATGCTTCTCAGTGACAGGTACTGCAGAGTTTGTCAGGATTAAAGGATATAAAAAGAAGCAAAGCCAGGTATAGCATGCTATGTCAGCCAACATTCCTGCTGATTAAGAAGGATAATGTCAACTGTTTTCTCAGTCAGAAAGCATTACAAGATAACACTGTTAAGTGTTAAAAACAAACATGTTCGCAATTTTTGTTTCATCAGCCAGTTTACAATATCATACAATGTGGACTGTACTGGGCCTTTAGATTCTTTAAATTTCGAGTAAATCACTTTTGACTTCGTAAAAGGATTGACTGAAGGGTCATTCACACTAAAATGACCCTTTAATTGTGTGTTGCTTAAAGTATATTTGACTCTGTGATGTCTGGGTGATTCAGATGAAGAATAAATTGTAGGTTAAATTTTTTTAACACTTATGTAAGTTGTTTTATAAAAAACGTAATGATGTATTTTCAATAAAGCACAAAAAAATATAATATGTTTTATTTTAGTCTTTACATTAAATTCTCATAGTTATTCATGGGCAATAAACCATCACTATCAAAAATAAAGAAGTTAAAGCTAAAAGCATAAAGTCATGTATGTGTAACGTGTGTATGCAGGAATCGAGATTCACTTCCAACATGGGGGACAATAACGAAACCGCAAAAGGATGTCACGGAATACCATCAGTCAGAAGCCATGTGGTAAACGTTACCAGAACTATCAGGAAATGTTTGCATCTAAGGCAGGATGCTAAGCCCGCACAGGGCTTTAACAAATGTGCGGGCTGGTAGATGGGTAATTTGAGCATGTAACACATGGGTTTGTCCTGTAGCTTCACGGTGTTGTTGTTGATCCAGTTACTGATGTACACGATGGGTGATCTGCAGGAGCAGTCCCAACGGTTCCCCTCAAGGCGGAGGTCCTTCAGGAACTCCAGAGGCTCCAGTGTTCCATTGATAAGGGTGCTGATGTGATTGGATGTCAGGTACAGTTTCTGGAGACGGCGAAGACCTCGAAACAAATCAGGGTCTAGCTGTTTAAGCTGGTTGTTTTCCAAGTCAAGGTCCTGTAAATTGTTAAGATGGGCAAAGACTTTAGGTTGCAAGGCCTCCAAGCGGTTGTTCTGGAGATAGAGTCTACGTAGATTGTATAGGGGATGGAATGTGGCATCTTGGATATCAAGGAGCTGGTTGAAGCTGAGATGAAGCTCCTTAAGGTTGCCTAATCCTTCAAAGCTTGAAGGAGATAGTGCTGTGAGGCGGTTGTTGTCCAAATCCAGCACCTTAAGGCTTATAAGCGTTGAAAACAAGTACTCGGGAAGATCTTCTATCAGGTTTTCATTCAGCATGAGCTCTCTCAGTTTTCCAAGGGTGAAAAACTGCTCAGGGTGAAGAGCTCTGAGATGATTAGTAGAAAGCTTCAGAGATTGGAGTTTGGATAGGTCATGGAAGATGGCCTTAGGGAGAGATCTGAGTTGGTTTTGATCCAACTGTAGTTCCCTGAGGTTCTTGGTCTTGTGGAAAAGTCCTTTGGGAATCCTGCTTATTGCATTGTTGTCAAGGTAGAGTATTTGCAGCTTCCTCAGCCTGGAGAACATGGCTTGGTGGAGATCGGCCATATGATTGTTGGCCAGCTGGAGCTCAGTCAGTTGAGAAACCCTGTAAAAAAGCCATGGTGAAATGTTTGAGATATTGTTGCTGTCAAGTTGCAGCTCTCTAAGACTAGTTAAGTTTTGAAACAGGTCTTTTGGAAGGTATGTCAGGCTGTTCTGGTAGAGATCCAGAACCTTTAATCTTCCTGTATATTGAAACACTTTTGTCGGGAAAGATTGCAGTTTATTGAAGCTCAGATCCAAATGATCAAGATGAAATAGACCTCTCAGTGAGTCCTCAGCCATTTTGCTCAGGTGGTTATTATTCAAAACCAAAATAGTTAGATTGCTGAGCACAGAGAATGCATTTTGTGGTAAGAAGGTGATGCTGTTTTTCTGGAGGTACAGGCTGTGCAGATTTGGCAAATCCTTAAGGGCAGCCACAGGCACATAACCTAACCTGTTTCCACTGAGGTCCAGGTGACGCAGTTTAACTGCTCCTCTGAATGTGCTATTCCCAATCCTCACCAAACGATTTTTGGACAAAACCAGCTTTACCAACTCTGACGCGTTTTGAAACACTCCTTCCTCCAACTCCACAATATGGTTGCTGCTCAAGAGAAGTTCAGTAAGCACAGGGGCCCCTCCAAGTGCCCCATACTGCAAGCTGTTGATCTGGTTCAGTGTTAAGATGAGTGTATTTAATTGGTCAAGTCCTTGGAGGGATCCTGGGTGCAGGACCTCTATGTGGTTCTCACTTAGGTCCAAGAATGTGACAGCTGGGAAGACTTGGAGTTGCCCAGGGCCCAGTGAACCTAGAGAATTACTGCTGAGGAACAGCTTGACCAGACTGCTCATGTTCGGCCAGGTGTGGGTCAAGGAGAAATTGAGACGGTTCTTGGTGAGATCCAAGAACTGCAGCTTCTCCAGTCCACCGGTGGGGAACGCCTGGATCAGGTTATCGGCCAAATAAAGCTCCTCAGTACCATCTGGAAGGTTGGGAAACCTCCTCAGGCTCTTGTGAAGACAGCTGACTGTAACGTTGTCCAGACACTCACAGGGTGAGGCGGGGCAGGTACCAGCTACTGAGACCAAGGCCAGGATGACCACGTCTGCAATCCCCAACATTGCCAGGAACTATTGTTGATATGGAAAGGAAATAAGGTCATATATATGTGAATATGGTATGTGAAACAAATATCTGACACTATTACGGAGCCACAGTGGAAATTACACATTTTTAAATCCTGTTGTGAAAACATTTTAAAACAGATCATATATGACATTCCTTGCAAATGAAAGGCATTGCATCACTGATTTCATTTGAAATGGATTAATTTAATACCCCACTTGTACACGAGTGCTAAGAAATTTCACTTTGCTTCAAGGATCTCTAGCTTCCCACATCTGCACGACCTGTGGCTGTACCTGGGTTATCTGCTAGCCTGTTGGAACTCACATAAATGACAAGTTTGACCATGTTGTTTTGCAATTCAATAATTACCCTAATCATGTTTTAGCATAGAACATTCAACATGCATCCCAAACTCACATTAAATAAAGAATAAACAATAAAGTGTACACTCTGTTAATAACTGAACTTATCCTTTTACCAGGATAATTTTTACCTTAGATACACTTCAACTGTGAGAGACGGATTCTAAAACACAAATCCAGAAAATGTCATTGTATGATTTTTGTAAAACTTAATTAGCATTTTATTGCATGACAAGTATTTGATTCATCAGAAAAGCAGAACTTAATACTTGGTACATGAACCTTTGTTTGCAATTACAGAGATCATATGTTTCCTGTAGTTCTTGACCAGGTTTGCAAACGCTGCAGTAGGGATTTTCACAGTTGAAGTGTACCAATGATAAGAATTACAGACCTCTACATGCTTTGCAAGTAGGAAAACCTGCAAAATCAGCAGTGTATTAAATACTTGTTCTCCCCACTGTAAAGGTGAATATGTAGTACATTGAAAAATTATTACATATTGCGATTAAATTCGTGGTAATGAGGTGTTGGAAATAGTTTCTCAGAATATGAACCACAGGACGTGATCAACACAACTGCTGTGGTTTAGAGACCAAATACATTTTTGATTGTCACAGAAAGCAAAACAGATGCATGAGAGACATCCGTGTCAGTTAAAGGAGAGAAAAACACTTCAAAGCTTTGTCTGTGACCCACTGAAATCCATGTAGTCTGTTTCTGGGTTAAGATCCATTTTGCTGTCTTCATGTGTTCGTTAATGTGCAAAATGTGTGAAAACAATGATCTGCTGCTTCATTATCAGTTACCAATATAAACAATACCACTGTACTGTAGATGTTATTTTGGACTTGTTCTTTATCAAACATCTACGAAAGGGGCACTTATTCTGCTGTTATGTAAATGTTTTCCTGCAGAAAAACAGTAGAAATATTAACATAATCTCATTGAGAGATAATCGCATTAACATACATTTGAAATAATCCCAGTACCTAACTTGTTAGAAAGTGTGTGGACGATAAGATAATATTTTATATTCACAAATTAAGTAATGACAGAGCTATAATGGAAAGAGAGTAAAGCCAACGTGTAATCCAATAGGAGTGTAGGTTATGTACCAAAACCAGTTGCTGCACAAACGACACTTTCACTGGCACAAACCATTGAGTCAGTCTGGAACAGGTCGAAGGGCTGGTGACATCATCGCCTGAGATGAAATGTCTAATATATCAACCACCACACTGTGAGCCGGCCAGGCTTATCTTCACCATGGTGAACAACATACACTGGTGCCAAAAATGGCACTGTATTGTTTAACACCCTGTAAATTTATGGCACAGACCTTTTGACCAAAATCTGTTTGATTTGTTGTTGGGGTTCTCCAGTGACCCCAGGTGATCATTTCAGTAATACACTATTAACAAATGCATCATAAATATAATTTAGCAGTTTATATTTTTGATAGTTTCTTGATTGTTTGTTGATGGTATGATTATCTGTGGAGCATTTATAGATGGTAAGCTTGACTATACAAGGCAATTTTAACCAGAAATGTTACCTTGGATCAGGGCTGCCAAACATTGTTCCTGGAGATCTACGGTCCAGTAGGTTTTCTCTTCAACCCCATTTAAAGCATCTTTGGGTCCTTGAAAAGCGCTATATAAATATAATAATAATATGCATTATTATTATTCAGTATTATTTGTGACTAACCCAAAAAAGCTTTTCATCCAGCTAATTATTAGAATCAGGTATGCAAAATTAGAGTGGGAGAGAAAACCTACAGGCCAGTAGATCTCCAGGAACAAGGCTGGGCATCTCTGCCTTAGATACTAACTTCTTATACCAAACTCTAACATTTCTTGTTGATTTTGTTGATTGACATAACAAAATGCCTCAGCAATTGCATTTAATTTTAAATTCATAATTAACAAGAATGGAAAGTTGAAAAACATGTAAACAAATCTAAGTAAACATACCTCTGAGAAAGGAAAGATTCGTGTTGTATGTTCAAGTTAAATGTTTAACATTGAAAGGTGCTGAGAAGGCTGGATCTGGTTTTCATAGAATATTCAAGGAACCGGATGTGATTCTTTAAATCAGCACAAGCCTTGTGGTCTCATAGTTGAATACCAGAATGCAAACCAGGCTCTTGCAAGACCTGCATGTCATAATGTAAATGGGGACGACAAAACGCTTCAAAGTGATCACACTGCAATAGATCAAGTCCGTTTTTAGGTTAAGTCTGAATTATGCACTGCTGCCTTTCACTAAAGATGTTACCTCACAAACACAAAAAATAAATAAATCAATCTTTATTTATGACGAAATGTATATGACTAAATGTATTACTGAATTTGACTCTGGTATCACTGGAGTGATACCATGAGACTCAAAGATATCCGTTGCTATGAAGCAACCATCCACTACATTAGAGATTTGTGATGTTCTATCATTGGGTTTGATCATAATGGAAGATTTTGGTACAACAAACAAACCACATCGATCTAAAACATTTGTTCATTTGTAGTTTATACCTGTGATGCACTTGATTGGAAGGAACAGGTTCACAAGGAATGTCCAACCAGCAGTTGCAAACAAACCATTTGGTTTACAAATAAATAGTTACACGCAGTGGGTTTGGTGGATTATCATGAACACAGAGGAATGTCTTCTCTGTGATTCATACAATCAACAGAGAAGCTGTTTGGATGTATGCATTTCAATTCACTTTTTAAATATACAGATGAAAGCATTTGAATAAGATTATGGTCAAATATACGTTTTTTTCGGGAAGGAGTGAGTTTATAATTTTTTTATTGCTTCTCACCAATACTCGAACCTCCAACAATGTCTGGCAAGATGGCAGATGACACCGCTCTGGTTCAATTTCATCACTGATAGCAACAAGTCCATGTTCTGTGTATTGTATTGGTCGACCAGCTGATGGCCTGGCACATTCAAAACAACCGGGACCCTAATTTATGTTGCATGGGAACAGAAATGTTCATAAACCAGGTGTTAGTGTGGGATTCATCCATTTGTTCTCACACCTCTGACCTGGCGTACGCACAGCACCTTGTGGAGGAAAAGACAAACTGCTAATGAAATACCATCCAGCAAATGGAGAAAGGATTGGCATACCCGACCAAATCACAAACCATGAAGAAAAAAGAGAATACATCAATAGTTTATTATTGTAAAGCTTGAATTAGACACTTAAGCTAATTGAATAATTAAGTAAATAAGAAAGAGAATGGAATGTAAGGTTGGAGGCAGTTTATTTATACCCGTTCAATAATATAAAAGGCAACACAGGAATTGTGTCCAAAAGGGCAACTCCTGCATTGCAGGAAGATCAGGCACAAGCTGCGAACACAAGGAGCATGTTTTCAATGAGCGTGCAGATTTCTGTGCTGAATGCGAAACTTGGACTTATTAGTAGATTTCTTTCTCCATTTAGTGTATTTGTTAGATTCATGTCAAGAAATAGTATGGTCCAAGTCTGATTGGTTGTGAAAATAACGCTGGATCTCCCATCAGTTGGTGGGTCTGGTGTTTCGACAGGGTCTGGGAGAGGCTCCTCTGTATCACAAATGATGACAGACACTGAGGTCTCCAGTTATGCTGCCAATGCACTGGTCCAAGAGTCACTTCACCCTTCTCCTGTTGTACTTAAATCCCTTCTGTGGATCATAATATCATTTTGTACATGTTTTCAAATCAACCCATTTCTTATTCATTTCATTAACTGATCTGCACTCAGATGAGGCAGAATTTACCACAGCTCTAACCTACTCCCAAACCAATATTTTTTCTCTTATTTGTCAAGCTGTTGCTAAGGTTACCAAAGGGTATGGCTTATTTAGCTTCCACTTTGGTGATCAGAAGTTCTATTCCTCTGTCCTTTTTTTCTTTGTCTTCTTTGAAGTCACATTGGCGTAATAACATGGGTGACATTTCCTGCATCTTTAAAACGAAGGTTCGTTTTTTTCATGTAAACGAGACTTTGCGCGCACTAGCAGTGTTTTAGAAAGTGTCTGATTTATCAGGGCAAAGCACTTACAGGTGTGTGGAAATCAAGCGTACGAGCAAGTGACAAATAGCAATGTTTTTGTACTTGCGAACATTCAAAACGTTCTTTGTACGTGTGAATCTAGAAGCTCTTCTATTCAACACTGAAAAATGAGGGCCCTTGTATTTGACACCTACACAACCCAGTGAAGTAAGATCATTACTGACCCCTTCCCCTTTTATCTGGTCCCCCACTAGTCTAAAACTCCTTCTCCTACAGGTGGAAGACAGACGAGCACTACTGCTAGTTCAATTCCAAGAAATAAATCTGAACTTCTTTCAGTGGTTCTGTGGCCCAAAGACGTTGTCTGTCTGCTCTACAGGACACTGCTTGCTACATACCACTTCTTGTTAACTGCTAATGAAAAGGCTGTACTATACTACTCCCGAACCTCAGCCCATTACCCTGCTTCTACAAAGGAAACAAACCCCTTATATATGTATACATTTTGTTACGTTACAGCTTTTTTTCCTTTGTTATCAATCTTTAAGCAGTACCCCATAATGATGAAAGTCTTTAGAAAACAGACAGTTGAATGACCAACTACTATGCGAAATGCGAGGCATGTAAAATGATAACAATGTAAATAAATCCTAATGCCAAATTTGTTTTGTCCATGGAAAATATTGAAGCCCAGTCACCAACATTACAGCCCACATCGCTAACCACTACACCGCATTGGGGATGGCTAGCACTGAGCTATACAGTACCTATAATGGCATTCAGGCCAAATAGTTCAGTCTTGGTTTCATCTGACCAGTGAACTTTGTTTCTCATGGTCTCAGGAATTTGCCAAAAGGCCCCTACAGGACTCTAACAGCTGTCATGTGCCTTTTACAGAGGAATATTTCTTCCATCTGGCAACCCTACCATAAAGCCCTGATTGGAGGAGCGCTGCAGATATGGTTGTTCTTCTGGAAAGTTCTCCCAAATCCACACATGATTTCTACTGCTCTGCCATCATGTTCTTGGTCACCTCCCAGAACAAGGACATTCTTCCCCGATTGCTCAGTTTGGCTGGGGGGTGGTCAGCTCTACGTTTAATTTTAATTATGATGGAGGCCACAGGGATCTTGGGGATCTTCAATGCTACAGATTCAAACATGTCACATAGCACTATGGAGAATTTCATTTACCCTTCGACAAAATTAACTGTTTGGGACATTAAGAAAAAAGACAGCACTGGTTAGCTCAGACCGGGCAAATGACCTGCTAGACAGAGGAAAATGTATTCACCAGAGAGGTCTGACTTGAATGATAAACAAACAAAGAACTGTCCAATAGATCAGGAAGACTTTCCAGGAGGTAGGTGTGGAGGTGTCAGCGACTGATATTTACTGAAGACTTCGCCAGACAAACTAGAGTGTAGATGCAAAACCTGAGCCTAAAAAAAGACTGCAGAGTTCCGGATAAAGGTGTTGTGGACAAATGAGACAAATATTAACACATACCAGAGATGGCAAGGGGAAAGTGTGGAGAAAAAAGAACTAACATACCAACATATCTGTGAAATACGGTGGAGGAGGTGTTATGTCAATCACCCAAATTGAATCCACTTTTTTTACTTAGATGGAGTTCAGTCCTGGCAGAGCTGCATCTCCTGGGAAGAATCCCATCATCTGGTGATGTTTATGGAGCACTGAAATCAGGCAGTCGTTGAATGCAAAGGATTAAATGGAACAACTTTAACATTGTTATTTTGTCCAAATACTTTTGTTTGATCCCCTGAAAACGAGGGTGTATGTATAAACAGGGCTTTTCTATAGAGGCGACCCCAGGATGCAGGCTTACTTGGCAGAGTTGCAAAGAAAAACACATATCTCAGGCTGGCCAATAAAATGAAAAGATTAAGATAGGCAAAAGATCACAGACACTGGACAGAGGAATATTGGAAAAGTGTTGGATAGACAGATCTAACTTTGAGGTGTTTGGATCACAAAGAAGAACATTTGTGAAACGCAGACCAAATGAAAAGACGCTGGAGGAGCGCCTGATGCCATTTGTCAAACATGAAGTCTATGTGATGGTCTGGGAATAGCTTTGGTGGTGGTAAAATTAGAGATTTGTACAGGGTAAAAGGGATCTTGAAGGCCATCACTCAATTCTATAACGCCATGGACAACAAATCAAAGCACAACTCAAAACTATGCAAGAACTATTTAGGGAAGAAGCAGTCTTCTGGTATTCTGCCTGTTATGGAGTGGCCAGCACAGTCACACAGATCTCAGCCCTATTGAGCTTTTGTGAGAGCAGCTTGACCATATGGTGCCCAGCAAGGCAATTCAACGTGTGGAAGGTGCTTCAGGAAGCATGGTGTGAAATTTCTTCAGATGACCTCATCAAATGGCTAACTAGAATGCCAAAGGTCTGCAAGGCTGTACTTTCTGCAAATGGAGGATTCTTTGATGAAAGTAAAGTTTGAGGGAGACCATTATTTAATTTGAAAATAATTCTCTAACCTTGAAAATGACTATATTTCCTATTAATTTTGGTATATTTCCAATTCAAACTTATTTAATGTATTTTTTCATGGAAAACAATTTCGACCGCAAACTTTTGAACGGTAGTGTATCTGATATACGAATACTTTGCAATGGTAATGTATGAAATCAGTTTGAACGTTTGTATTCATTGTCCAATAGAAAACATTTGACACTTCACATGATCCTCTGAAAATAAAGGAGAGGAAGAGAGAGAAAATCCAGCAATGCACTGTTTTGCTGGTTAAATATTTCCTGTGTTTCTATTTAATTCACTAATGTATTCAATAATGTTTTGCAGATGGAACTGGGGAGGCAAAAAAATACCCACTGCCACCAGATAGGCTAACAAGCAAATTAAAACAGAATCACGGAAATCCACAAGATGGTGCTATAACAGCAGTTACATGATACCTTTGCAATGATCATGCTACTCTACTTGGTCGCCCTCTACTGTACAAAATACAAACACAGCACAGGCAGAAAACAGCATGACATAGCAACTTCTCAGCAACATGATGTTATTTAATAATGTCAACCAACAATCTAGGTTAACACAACATAATTCTGATTCTGAAATATAACAAACATGCATACCAGCGCACAAGATTTCTGGAAGCATCCACAGTTAATGCAAATGCCAATAACGCCAGTTTCACACAATTCCAACACAAATAGACCACAGGGTGGGGAAAAAAAGAGACAACATGATGTACCACAAAGGAAAATAAAGAAAATATTTAAATAAAGGATGAGAAAATGATGTTAATTAGATACTGTTAATTAGATACAAATAGGCATGTAAGCTTGAAAGGCAAACGATAGTTTGAATAAAGCTACATCAACTTTTAAACAACCTAAAGAGTAAGGCTTGAAAAAAATGCAGCCTTTTACATATAACAGACAAAGCTGTGGTAGCAAAGACTACTTTTCCACATGATAAACATGCCTGTTTCAATGGCAACATAATCACTGCATTCGTTCGGTTTACACACTCTGAACAGAACTCCTCTTTTTTTCTTCAAATAAATCTCCTTTGAACAACAATGTCCTTGGGTCACCTAGTAGTGACGGGATTGGAAATCTGATTAAGGGCAGTCTATGGCCTCCAGTGTGCCTACAGACTTTATAATCCCTGCTGGGTTAGAGATTAATGCCGTGGGAGGCATCGGGGTTTGCAGTGGCACTGCCTACCAACAGCTGTAATTAGAATATTGAGATGACTTGGACTGGCATAGGAATATATGAAAGAAATATATAAAAGCACACATATAAAAGTTCAATCTCTCTTCCAGTGGTGGCAGAAAAATCTATGACTGAGGATAGAAGAGTCTTTTTGAATTTGAACCATAGCTGAAGCTGATCGTGTGATAAATATGTATACAATACCAGTGAAAGGTTTGGACAGACTTACCCAAAGCGGAGGCCCGGACGGACAGTGGAGGCCCGGTCGGACAGCGGAAGCAGCTCGTGTTCAGTTCCTCAAAGTCAACCAGGGTTGGGTTGGTGCGGCTTGGCTCTGATCGATCACTCTGACCCGCTCTGTGTGCACACATCACTTACAATCATGTCTGGGCCCCGTCCATGGTACACTCTGTGCAAAGAGCTGTGGCAGCGCAAGCCCACACTCCTCCCTGCAGTCGCGTGTACCCCATTAGGAGTATTGAAAATTCCACATAAAGCGATTCCCAAATGATTTGGTTACAAATGACTGCGTAATTATGCTTAGGGACTAGATGCTGATTAGAGAGAATGACGCATTGGAACTTGTCAAAGGTTCACACTGTTTCTCAATCGTGACTCACTTTCACACAGCGCTCTTTCTGCTCCCACGCTGCTATTTCAACCAGAAAAACACTGAAGTACAATTAGCTTACAAAGTATGCCTATCTCAAATCACCAAGGGCCCAGGGGCCACAACAGAATGAGGTGTTCGTGGGCCCGACACTCTCGTGTTCGATTTTCACAGGTGAGTCTATCGTTGTTGTTGGAGTATTGTGTCTGCATTCATCTCCCTCCAACTTGGTATAAAGTAGTCATGAATAATATAGCAATGTTAAAACAGAGAGCAGATGGTTTGTTCTTACAAGAATAGAAATACCATGGGGAGGACAAAAATTTAGAGGTGCAGTGTGTTGCTTTGTTAAAGTGGATATTTTCGGACAGAGGACTCTTCGGAGATCAACACAAATAATACTTATTCGGGTTTTATGTTGAAATTACCATGCAACACCATTCGGCACTGTTACCATTTGATCTTACTCAGCTTCAATTAATGTGGATACACATTTCGATGTTCTTTAGTTAAGTCCATTTTGAAGTAGCCAACAGTGATATTTCGAATGACATCCAGTTTACAAACTAAAGCATATAGCCTATACCTGCACGGTATCGTGGCTTGCCCTGTTGTAAATTAACCACTGCTCCTGATCTTTTTTAAAGGTAGTGTTTTTGCAGATGCCGGTGATGTAATATTTTTTAACACTGTGCCAAAAAATATAGCATTTAAAAAAATGCAGTAAATGTGCAGTAATTGCAGAAGGACTGCAGTAAAAAAAAACAACTAGAGGCAGTCTTTTCATCATAACTGCAATTACAAAATGAAAAATACTATACATTATAAAGAGAACACGACTGTGTAATAAAACGAAACAGTCAAAGTATAGTGGTTTAAAGGACGTTATACAATAGGCTGCTAAAGTGTGTACACACTACACTATCGACAGATTCTGTGGAGTTCGGTATTCTACACAGTACACCGTTAAACAAGAGAATTCTCGATATTTCTATTGTATGTGAGCTGTAACATTTTTACATGTGGGTGCGCCAGTGCAACGTCCAAGTAATGACATTGCACAGAATATTGCTTGCCAACGTGGTTGACGTGTGGCTTACGCTGGTAAGTGCTGTTCTGCTAATGAATGAATGGGGGATTGTCTCTTTAAGAACGTGGGGGAAGGGTGTGTGAGCCTCCGACACAGCCCTGCCTATTATTTATCGTGCTGTTCTTCCCTCTTGCTCTTGTCATACAATTTTGGGGATACCGTTCTCTGTATTCAGTAATATTGGCAATCGGCGAAAGTCAAATATATATTTTTCGAACGTTGAGTAGGCCTAGTTTTTGATTGCGACTTTTTCAGAAGTAGCGTTCTGCTAGCAGTGAAAGAGAAAGGTGGAACTCTATCCTACATTCGGGTATCCGCAATTGTCATGTCGTTGTGCAGTTTAAACGTCTAATTCTTAATTATGAAATCTGGGCCGATAAATAATCCTATATCGTTTATTGTTTTTCCTTGGAGGTGGTTGGTTATGCGAGCATCACCCATCAATGGTCGTACGCGCAGCTCTACCTGACCTATGTTTTTTTATCGGATCTCACAAACTGCTCTATTCCGGATCGACACCCAGAGTCATCACGGGACAACAGAAGACTTGCTTCTAAAAATGTTTTATAATACTGGTTCGATAGTGAGAATAAACCTATTTTAGGTTCATTTAATTTCCAGAATGAGGCATTGTGTTGGTGAGTTCCTACATATGAAGAATCAGCCAAACATGAATTAAGTCGATAGCCAAGTAGGCTATTCACTCAATTTCCTAGACAATTGTCTGGATCCAGGTCGTGGTCAGTTTCTTTCAACCAGGAAAATGAAGATTGTTTGAGGGTACAATTCTCACTGCTCTCGCGGTTGCCGGTAGGATATAGGCTTCGACTGCCTTGGAACACTGGCTAGGCGGTGGAGCGGCCGATGTAGACTGTTACCTTCCGTAGAATATAATCCTGTAAATATAACCTACACATAAACCACGTCGGCCTATAGCCTACTAGAAAGGATACCTCTGGGAAAATGTCTTCTCGTGCTGCACTACCTGGCAACGAACGAAAATCTGACCTCGTAAGTATTTCATTTTTACTGTCGTTTATAATCTTGTTGAGTCCGTTGTCACGTGTTTTACCCTACAAAAAGCAATCTGTCTATATAGGTGAAATATAGGCGTCATTCTTTTAAAAACGCCGGGAGGATGCTGGGAGATCGTTTTATTGACTGCTGATCCACTGTTGGCTTTTTGCTATGCGTTGCTGTTAAAAAAGCCAAGGCTTTCCTCCCCTCTTCACTTTTTGGTCAGAATTACCAGTTAATACCACATTTTTAAAGAGCACATTCCGTGCCTGAAAAATACCCTAACTGGAAACTGATAACTGTAACATGTCCATACTTCACACCATTTCACTAACGTGGAAATATGTCAATTCCATGTGAAAAAAATGGGGGTTTGCAAATGCACTTGCAGGTTTGAATACAGACATGTAACTGGTTTTAGTGTTTAGGTTTTTAATGTATTTTCAGGAAATGTGAATAGAGGACATACAGTAGTTGAGCATCTAAATGCTCTGTACATCTTCTAATTCCTATTAACCATGAAGGTGATGTTTCACATTTGACTAGTTTGCTCTTCGCAGCATTAGTTGTGTGGCAGTCTGAAATAACAGAGCTTAGAAGGAGAAGTAGCTCGCCAAATTTGCACGGACCTTCTTGGGGGATGACTGGCATTTAAGGCCAGACAGTTGATTGTCTGGTTATTGGCAATGATCCTGACCAGACACTTTGAGTAGTTTGACAATCCACCCAGCATTTTGGTACCAGCACTGGACTGGCTGGTGATTGTTAATGTATTTACATGGGTAACAGTATTAGGCCACGCCCACCCATGTTCTACTGTCTGCTGATTGCTGTTGCTTGTTGACCACCTCCTACAGCCAGATTTAATAATTCTGATCCTGTATCAAAGCAGAATGCCTCTCAAAGGCCGATTAACTACAAATGCAATCAATTAAATAGACACATTGTTATTGAGATGGGTAGGAACCAGTAAAGAGCAGGGCCTGGTTTCCTGAGCTGCACCCAGCCTCATCTATAGCATTAGGGGCCTGGCAGTTTGTAGCTGACTAAACTCAACTCCACTGAAAACAAAGAAAATCGAAGCAGGGGATATTGACTACTGGAGCTCCAGCGTCACCTAAAATGTAATAAAAAAAACAATCCGTTTTTGTGGCCAAAGTTCAGCTCGCTCTTAAACAGCACAATGGAGTTCGCATGGAACGATGTCAAGTCAAAGTGCAGGGTTTTCTCTGGATGCTGAAATATGTATATTTCCACCCACACTCAGTCGCCACTCCACTCCATTGTTGACGGTTGAGTTTAGTTGGCTACCCAGGGTGCAGGGCTTTTAGGGATTTGTGGGGTGGGAGGCTTTATTAAGATATTTTATTACACTACATGGTCTATGCTTTTGTGGTTTTTCCAAATTGTTTAAAAAGAGGCAGCGTAGAAATTTTTTAGACATTCATTAAGTGGGTCTTGTCTGTTCCAGAAGGGAAAGAGTTCAGAAGGTTCTTTGGTTCACCGTTGAAAGGGTTTTTAATAGCGTATACATAAAATAACACTGAAGTCTATGTAACATACAGCCGTGACATGTAACTGTAATCTATACCAGCTGCTGTGTTCCTGTTGTCTGTAGCATTGCATCAGCTACTGGATAGGCTCACCTTCACATTGAAGATAGGCACTGTATAGGCTCACCTTCACGTGGCTCACAAACACACTTAGTGTTTTCATATTTTTCTATAAGCCAATATTTTCATATTGTATGGGCAGTCAGCCATTGCATTGTAAAGCATTTTTGGGTCAGCAACTAGCTAGCTACTTCTGTAGGCTACAAATTGTGTAGTTGCTGTACCCTAAAGAAACACCTAAGAATGTATTTAAGGTTGAACTTTCTGTATGTTTTCAGTCAAAGTTGTTGTTCAAAGTTGTGTACCGAGACGCAACTCAACTGCAGCTGCTAAGACCAAATCCAGTCTACATAGTGTGTGTGATCTGAGCACTTAAAAACAGTTTGGTCCATGTAAAACAAAATGGAGAAACAATTTGAGGGCGACAAAAATATTAATGTTGTTGACACTGACAATTTCTACACAAACAATGCACAGGGACAGTAACACCGTGCTTCATCCTCTAATGATAATCTTAGCCATGTCCAAACCCATGTCGGTATTCCTTTCTGTGACAGATACGCTGTAGACCTGCTGCTTGACCTGCTTTCAGAGTCCCAGAATTAAAAGTTCCTGTTGTTTGAACCCTCTCCATGGAAACCCAGGGGCCTTTTGCTTCCCAGTCCTGCAGTTCAAAAGCTCTGTTGAGTGAAAAGGTGGTGGTGTAACACGATAAAGCCCACTCTGATCTTGTGCCTCTTCCACCTATCATGTAGCTCGCTCCGCAGTGTGCGCAACATCCCAGAAGGCCACACTGACTTTCTATTTAAAGGTTCCTTTTCCTCCGTAACACCGGCTAGTATGCAATGCCTGCGGAAAGTTTTCAGACCCCTCTACTTCCACATTTTGTTGTTTAGTTCATTATTGATAAAGTTGATCAATAATGTAAAATGTTTCTTACAAAGAAATACATTTGCGGTAATTAAAAATAAAAACAGAGATGTCTCATGCCGGCAAGTATTCAGACCCTAAATTGTGTACTTTGTGGAAGTGCCTTTGGCAGCAATCACAGCTTCTAATCTTCTTGGGTATGCCTCTACCAGCTCTGCACACCTGGATTTTGGCAGGTTCTCCCATTATTTCTCATTGATCCTCTCAAACTGTCAGTTTGGATGGGGCCTATCCTCTCAAGACAATTACAGACTTGCCCCAAAGCCACTCCTGCATTGTCTTGGCTTTGCTTCGGGCTGTTGTTGTGTTGAAAGATTCATCTTTGCCCAATTCCGGTGTCCTGTGTGTTCTAGATCTGGTTTTCTGCCATTTCCTTTCTGTATTTTGCCCCAGTCCTCCTGTCAGTCCAGACCAGTCTCGCTGTACCTTCAACTGAGAGTTTCTTCAGCATGAGCCCCTCACCAACACGCTTCACCATAGGGATAAGCCAGGTGACGAGCGATATGCTGTTTTCGTCAGATGTAGCATACGGCATTCAGGCTTGATTTGATTTTCCACTCATCAGACCAAAGAATCTTTCTTCTCCTGCCCTCAGTGTCCTTCAGGTGGAACGTTACTGTATATGCCTTTCACACAGAGGTGACTTCTGTTTTGCTACTGTCTTGCCTCTATCTTGAAGGCCTGATTGCGAGAGCACTGTAGAAATAATTGTCCCGGCAGGATCTTCCATTGCTAGTTTTTCTCTTCAGTGAAACGGAAGTTCTGTTAGTGGACATGGGTTCTTTATTACCTCCCGCGGCCTTCTTGCCTAGTCACATAGTTTGGCTGGACGGCCTGCATTTGGAAGCATCTTGGTTGTTCCAAGCATGGAGTGCTTTGTGATCCTAGGAACTTTCAATGCCGAAGCAATTTTTTTAAACCATCCCCAGATCTGCGCCTTGTCACAGTTCTCTGATTTGGATATAGATAAATTCTTGTCCGTCCTGATTTGGTTGTTGGTCTGAAAAGCACAGTGAAACGTGGGACTGTTATATGGATAGTTGTGCCTTTCTAAATAATTTGTGATCAATTAAATGATCACAGGGGGACTCCTATCAAGTTCTAGAGATATCTGAAGGTTGATCAAAGGACACCGGATGCATTTGAGATTCATTTGGAGTATCACTGCATAGGGTCTGAAGAGTTATTTGTTTAAAAAAATTGGCACAAATGGATAAAGATTATGGGTGTAGATTGGTTGGGGGGGAAATGTACATTTAACCAGGGCTGCCACAGCTGATCAGTTTAAAATCGATATTGCCGTTTATAAATATGAGTTGGGTCAAAATGAGTCGCAGCAAAAAGAAACACTGAAAGATGGACTGTGGTTTTTGAGCACCACTAACTAGTCTACAAATGCTTTTCATTAGGGCTGTCACCATTCATCGAGTAACCCCATTACAAAAAATCCTTGGATTAGAATTTAAAATTCTGTGCCACAAGGCTTCTATTAAAAAAGGGGTGGCACATTTTGAGGATGGTCTTGCGCGGGCCCAGCAACAACAAAAAGATGTCTAACATTTGGGAACATTTTACAAAAAAAAAGTAATGATAACCTGGTTGTATGTCTCTACTGCAAGGCTGAACTTGCATTTTACAACAGAACTTCTTCCCAACTGCAGCATTTGAAAAGAAAGCATTTATTCACGGAAGAATCAGAATCAAACATTCCAAGGTTAGGTGTAGTTTAGCAACGACAGCGATGTGTTAGCTAGTTAGCTGCATGCTACTGTACCCAGCCATGACTGCGAGGGGGCAGAGAATAAACAGTGCGTTAGCTTGTGGAACTGACTAACTACTCAAATACCAAAAGTTTTATTTTAGAGTTGTTTGTGACATGAGATCCACATAATATTCGCAGTAGCACCATAAAACGTGTTTGGTACATGTGCGCATGAAATTCGTTTACAGTCAAGCATGCTAAGAATTCACCAGGTTACCGCTGTGGAGTATTGTACCTGTGTGTTGTAGAGACTAATCAAAATGCAACTCCAGTCTAACACATTTTATTGAATTATAAAGATGTTGCCTGTACTTCAGTCTATAGCGGGCTGTTCTAGCACAGGTGTTACCCGAGAGTATTATTTTAAAGCTGCCTATTAAAAGATTCTCTGCAATGTCTTACCATTCCTTATTCCTCTCTATCAAACCTTTTAATAGTGCCTTTCAAACTAAAGCGTATAGCCTCTATTGCTATTCTGTATGCATTATTTTCTATTTGTTATTGATATGTTTTTATCTGATTAATCTATTATCACAAACGTTGTCAGATGCAGCCTTCTGTTAAATCAGTAATGTCACAACAAAATGAAAATGACAGTGTCTGATTACTTTTGAAGGCACTGTATGTTAAACTAGGGACATTTTGTTTCAATATCAACGGCTGAGAGTAACAACACAGAGGCACGTGGAGCCAAATTGCCCTCCGGATTTATAAATCTGAAGTGTCATGTTGCCATTTCCAAACAAAGCCCAGTGACTGGTCCATGAAAGCCTCTTGAGCAAGAATCAACTGGTACAAACTTTTACAGATTTTGTCCTCTTTAAACATCTGATCTCAATACAGATTTCTGTTCACAAAAACAGAATCTGTTGCCAAAACAAATGTTTAATATCAGTGTAAAGTGATTTTAGTTGCTGCACTAATCAGAGAGCAGGAGTTTCCTAACATAATTCGCATATCGTAATAAACGCCAGTATTGCCCAGTGGGATTGTGCGAGGTTGTGATTTGCTCTGCACACTTTGTTTCTTAGGATTTGCCCACTGGGCTTTACTGGCTTTACTACTAGGGTTTGCAAGCCATTCATTATAAACAAAACTTGTGTGTCATTTTGGTTCATTCAAACAAGTCTACAGTTGTATAAATGTAGATTTCTATAAATCTGCATGAACAGTTGCTTTGCAAGTTTTGTGTAAGTCACCTAAATGCCTGCTCAAAAGTACCAGTAACCTGGGTTTGGCTCCAAGCTGGTGGTTCAGAGAAGCCAAGACCCTTGGAGACCCAGGTACTGGCCCACAAAGATGGAAAGAGAATAGTCTGAGCATTTGGTTAAATTGTTTTTATTTTTGCCAAAAGGGTTTCTGTATTGTTTCTCTGTTCTCATCATTTTCCCTGGGTCTTTCTGGGGTTGTGTGGAGGTTGACATGTAGTTTCAGAATGTGTGTGTGGTACAATGGGAACATGTCTCATTTGGATCACTGGAAGTAATCAAAGTAGACCCATTGCCCTTAAATGTGGAATTTCAAACTAGGGCCTATATTTGATTAGTAAAAAGTTACAGCCAACATTTTGTATATTAACATTAGTTCTGCTGCTAGAATAGATGAAAGGTGTACACTTCATAATGGACTAGTGAACAGAGGATTTAATGATGTTCAGACATCCGGTTAGGTCTCAATTTTGCTACCTTTTAGTAAGAAATAAAATGTACTTTTATGCCCATCTGTGTAAGCCTATTAGATATAATTCTGTGTATAGGCCTAGCAAAAATAAATGATGTGGGGAAGGCTAATGCTGATTATTCAGTGGCATTAATTCCCTATTAACATAACTCAAATAATAAACCCAACAGCTCACATGGTGGCACACATTAGTCATCTAGATTTGAGATTTGCATAATCACACACGTTTTGCGCCCCCCTGATCCAGCAAGTCCCTGGGAACTGAGGCCAGTAGGGCGGTCTTCTATCTGGTTCTTTCACATCCCTCTGTGCAATGGACTCCTCTGTGTGCTTTTCTCTGTATCTGTCAGCACCATCTGGTAGAGGTGCAATCGCTCACAGTCACCAGTGGCCCAATCTATCCCGTGAACTGAGCCCATTTGGTCTAGTTTCCAAATGTCTGACAAAGCTCAGCTTAAAGAAAGGACTCTCCATATTGTAATATCTAGTTGATTTACTTCCACTTACACAATACCTTTTTAACGCCCAAGTAAAACAAAGTATAATTTGGTTGTGTGGAACTGCTGTAGTTGATGTGTGGACCGGAGCCAGTTTACTGTAATAGCTTCAAGCAGATTAGCGCACCACTTCTTTCCTCTGTGCAAAGTGCCCTGTCTGCTCTGTAACCAGGAAGCTCAGGTGTCACTTTGCCTGTGCGTCTCTCTGCTGGGCTGAGTGGATTAGCTAGCCATGCAAAAGATGTCTGGTAAAACTTAACCTACTTTTGATTTCCTAAGTAACTAGACTGTGCATTTGGTCAAGTTACCATTATGTACCAACAAAAGTGTAGTATTTAAATGAAAAGGGTAGTCTTCAACGGGTAATGCAGTGTGAGGGGGGGAAACGTATATGTGAATTTCCTAATTTTCTGCATATAGCAAAAAGTTAGCAAATTAAAAGGTCATGACCCCTTAAAGACACTAGGCCTCCTGATATATTCTGTAATCAGGAGGTGATTTCGATGGGATCTAGCCAGTATGTAGAAGCCTACCCAGTTTACTGCACAGTCATACTCATCCTCCCCTGACCTTCACACAGTGTATGTTGGTCTTAGGCATCTTGAAAAGCTATGAAGTGAAGAGGGAAATGGAAAGGAGAATCTGGCATATTATGCCAACCTTCCATCCAGCCTGGGTAAACCAGGAGAACGAAAGAAACTTCTATTCAGGCTAAACCCGGACAGTAAATGTTGCAATCGCTGTATATCACCATCCAACCCACTATTCCATTCTACCTCAGTCAGGAATGAAACTTAACACGGTTCTATACAACCAGTAACGTTCGCTTTTAGAACACTTGAATTGGCACGTGTTCCATGTGACGTCAATGCGGGGTTATAACCAGAGTGTGATTTTGAATGCTAAACAATATGTTAGGCTTGCAGTTACAGGTGAGTTTTACTGGCGATAACCTTGTCCCTGGCCTTGAATTGCATATATCCTGCAGAGTTCAAAGGGGTGTAGTTAATGTCAAGCCAAGGGAGTGGGAGCCACCAGAAGCTGTATAGATGGGACAAATTGCAAAAACAATATTAAATGCTCTGTCACATTAAATATATTTGTTTTTTGAAAGCCCAGTAGACTCATGTATGAAATACTTTTATGATTCTTTTAGAATTTACTTGCTTGTTTAAATTCCTTAATGTTCGTGCTTTTAGTTCCCCCCGGTTATGCGATGTTTCTAAGGCTGGCGCTAAGTGGTGACTGAGAGATCAGCCGGTTAAAAGAAGAAGCTGTTTTCATCCTTTCTTGTCGTAGGCTTCCAGTTCAGTCCCATAATGACGAGACAGAAACCCAGACGTCTCGACAGACAGAATTTGGCGACGTTAGAGATTATATCTTTTGTTCTGTGCAGAGGATCTGGTTTCAGACTTTGCGTACGGTAGTCAAATGAACCTGCCTGTTAAAGAGTCTCTGACTTTCTGAGCCAATTTTTTTGTGTACCTGCTAGTGTACAGACACTCTTTGTGGACCGTTTTTGTGCACTTAAGCCCTGAAAATGAAGGCTTCAGGTACACCTCATGCAGATTGATGGTACATTTTTAGTTTTATCATTCTCTTCTGCTGTCCATACTGATACTCATAGTAAAAACTGTGCTCTCTTCAAGTGCTGACATTAATTGCTGAGGGGAAAGGCTGTTTTTGCTGTTCAGTTTGTGGTTAGCAGATGGCCCACGTGTCCGATGGCTAAGTGAGATGTGTCGTGAATAGTGCTAGCGATGAGTTCTTTTGGTTAAATTATGAAAAAGTGCATAGCAAGTACACCTTTGATTGATCGGTCAGCAATTTCTGTCTCTCTCGTGTTCTGGAGCCGTCATCCAAAGTTGCTAACTAGCTGTGTTGCTCATGGTTCTGGTAAAACTGAAAATAGTGACTAGGGATTTCATTCATGAGTCATGCTGTAGCTGAGCAGACAGTGTTGGACTCCAAAAGAATAGATCATGTTAGGTCACTGCTGCAAAATAGTCTGCCCTCAAACAACACATTTGGATTTGCCAGAAGATTAGTTAATGCGCGGGATTTACTGCAAAGCATGTTTTGTCTGAAATTCTTCTGAAATATAACTGCTATGGAACTACAAGGTATTGAAGGGGATTGAGGCTGGCAAAAGATAACACTGTTTTCCAGATTCGTGACGTGAAATATTCTGACCTCAGTCACCTCACGACTCTACAAAAGATCAGTCGGAATGAGTGTAGCTAAGGCCATGCAAATGTGATCCTAGTAAAAATCTAAAAATCCTGTTTTCTATCCTGTTTTAATTTGGAACAAGCATGTAAGAATCTAGTTGTAGTTTTCATATTTTAAAAAGGATGCAGTCCTGTAGTTTTTTTGGGGGACCTTTCTTGTAGAATTGTTATAGGAATCAATCCAGAAATATTTCTAATAATACTAAATCCTAACTGAATTTTCATTTGAGTTTAATTAGAACACATCTTCCAATACAGTCAAGTTTACAAGGTGTTTCTTTATTTCAGAAATGTTCCACATCAAAGAATAGTAGTTATAATAGTGAAGACATCAAAACTATTACATGATTACATATGTGTTTTATAATCAAGTGTTCCACAGACCAAAATATTTCATATTGTAGATATTTCAAAGTAGCCACACTGTGCCTCATTGACAGCTTTGGCACTCTTTGAACAGGTATGCCTTGTTAAAAGTTCATTTGTGAAATTTCTTTCCTTCTTAATGCGTTTGAGCCAATCGTTTGTGGTAGGGTAGGGTTATACAGAATACCTTAATTATGTCTGTGCATTAGTATTGCATATTGTGGCAAGAACAACTACAATGAGCAAAGGCAAACGACAGACCATCATTGACATGAAGGCCAGTCAATAATTATTTTTTAGAAATGTTAAGTCCAGTAGCAAAGACAAAAACAAGTGCTGTGATGTAACTGACTCCATGAGGACCGCAACAGAAAAGGAAGGGCTAGGGTTACTTCTGCTGCAGTTCATTAAGTTAATTAAATTTACTAGCCTTCCTCAGATTACTACCCTAACTATAATAATGCGTGGCTTCCACCGTGAAGCATGTAGGAGGAGGTGTAAAGGTGTGGGGGTGCTTTACTGGTGACACTGGCAGTGATTTTATTTGAATTCAAGGCAGGCTCAACCAGCATGACTATAACAGCATTCTGAAGCAGTAAGCCATCCCATCTGGTTTGCGATTTGTTGGACCATCATTTGTTTTTTATTTGGACCTAAAACACACCTCCAGGCTGTGTAATGGCTATTTGACCAAGAAGGAGAGTGATGGTGCTGCAACAGGTTAAGAGTGTGCAAAGCTGTCATCAAGGCAAAGGGGTGGCAACTATGAAGAATCGATCAAAATATAAATATATTAGGGTTTGTTTAACACTTTCTGGTTACAACATGATTCTATGTGTTCATAGTTTTGATGCCTCAGAATTATTCTTCAATGTGGAAAATGGTAAAAATAAAAAGAATTACCCTTGATTGAGCTGGTGTGTCCAAACTTTTGACCTGGTACAATATATACACGACAGCCAGTCCAGCAAACACATTCACTTATTTGGGTGACAACCTGGCTTGTATGTCGGTCTTCTTCAGGAAAGGAATGACGTTGGCTAAGGTCACAACTTCCTGTTGCTCAATCTCTCTCAGATGGGCGTTATGTTTTAGGTGCCACACTACATATCAGGCATGTATGAATAGAAACAACCATCTGCGTTGGTAAGAGAACACTATGTTGTCATTGGTGACTTCATGAACCACTATTATTAGGGTGCAGGGATGCTTTATGGACAGAACAGGCCTTCGTGTAACACTTGTCACAAGCGGAGAGGAAGTGTGTGAGGGTCATGTGTTAGAGGCGGGGTGGAGGACATTGTGAAAGACAGGATGTATGGTGGTGCAACTGACCCGTCCTCCGCCTTCCTACCCCATCATGCAGACAGCACAGCTTCAGCAGGATGTCTCCTGTTGTTTTGTTATGCAGCACAAGTGATATGCAGCAAAGACAGACCCAGATCCCCTGTACGCTCTGTCCAGCCTCATTCCAAGAC